>CM063151.1:9734686-9887197 GCA_031885435.1 Passerculus sandwichensis | reverse complement strand
ACATCTCGTGAGAGTGGAGGGGCTTCAGAAAAGGGGAGGGGGTTCGGGAAAGGGGGAGGGGCTTTTAAAGGGGAGGGGCTTCTAAAGGGGAGAGGCTTCGGGGAAGGGGAGGGACTTCAGAAAAGGGGAGGGGCTTTTAAAGGGGAGGGGCTTCGGGGAAGGGGAGAGGTGTCAGGAAAGAGGGAGGGGCTTCTGAAAAATGGGGAGGGGCTTTTAAAGGGGAGGGGCTTATGGGAAAGTGGTATGAGCTTCTGAAAAGGGGAGGGGATTCAGGGAAGGGGGAGGGGCTTTTAAAGTGGGCGGGGCTTTTAAAAGGGGAGGGGCCCATGGGGAATTTTGGGGGTCCCTGAGCAGAATTTTTGCGTTTTTGGGGTCCCTGACCCATTTTCGGGGTGCCCGATCCCATTTTTGGGGTCAGTTTTTGGTGGTTTTGGGGTCCCTAACCCATTTTTGGGGTCAATTTTTGGGTTTTTTGGGTATCTGACCCATTTTGAGGTGCCCAATCCCATTTTCGGGGTCAGTTTTTGGGTTTTTGGGATCCCTCACCCATTTCCGGGGTCCCTAACCCATTTTCGGGGTCGGTTTTTGGGTTTTTTGGGGTCCCTAACCCATTTTCGGGGTGCCCGATCACATTTTTGGTGTCACTTTACGGGTTTTTGTGGTCCCCTGATCCCATTTTTGGGGTCAGTTTTTGGGTTTTGGGCTCCCTGATCCCATTTTTGGGGTCAGTTTTGGGTTTTTGGGGTCCCTGAACCCATTTTTGGGGTCAATTTTGGGGTTTTTGGGGTATCTGACCCACTTTGAGGTGCCCAATCCCATTTTTGGGGTCAGCTTTTGGGTTTTTGTGGTCCCTGATCCCATTTTTGGTGTCAGTTTTGGGGGTCCCTAACCCATTTTTGGGGGTAATTTTTGGGTTTTTGGGGTCCCTGACCCATTTTCGGGGTCCCTGATCCCATTTTTGAGGTCACTTTTGGGGTTTTCGGGGGTTCCTGATCCCATTTTTGGGGTCAATTTTGTGTTTTCGGGGTGCCTGATCCCATTTTTGGGGTCACTTTTTGGGTTTTCGGGGGTCCCCGATCCCATTTTTGGGGTCAATTTCGGGGTTTTCGGGGTGCCCGATCCCATTTCTGTGGTCAATTTTTGGGTTTTTGGGGTCCCTGATCCCATTTTTGGGGTCGGTTTTTTGGGTTTTTGTGGTCCCTGATCCCATATTTGGGGTCACTTTTGGGGTTTTCGGGGGTCCCTGATGCCGTTTTCGGGGCGCCAGGCGCTGCGGGTGGTGCCCACCCCCGGGCACACCCCCGGCTGCGTCACCTTCGTGCTGGACGACGCCTCCATGGCCTTCACGGGCGACGCGCTGCTGGTGCGCGGCTGCGGGCGGACGGACTTCCAGCAGGGTACTGGTTTATACTGGGATATACTGGGATATACTGGGATATGCTGGTTTATACTGGTTATACTGGGAGAAACTGGGAGAAACTGGGTTATACTGGGATATACTGGGATATACTGGTTTATACTGGGATATGCTGGTTTATACTGGTTATACTGGGATATGCTGGGAGAAACTGGGAGAGACTGGTTTATGCTGGTGCGCGGCTGCGGGCGGACGGACTTCCAGCAGGGTAAACTGGTTATACTGGGATATACTGGTTTATACTGGGATATACTGGGAGAAACTGGGAGAGACTGGTTTATACTGGGTTATACTGGGATATACTGGGATATACTGGGTTATACTGGGGTATACTGGGTTATACTGGGGTATACTGGGTTATACTGGGATATACTGGTTTATACTGGGTTATACTGGTTTATACTGGGTTATACTGGTTTATACTGGGGTATACTGGTTTATACTGGGATATACTGGGTTATAATGGTTTATACTGGTTTATACTGGGATATGCTGATTTATACTGGGATATACTGGGTTATACTGGTTTATACTGGGATATACTGGTCTATACTGGTTTATACTGGTTTATACTGGGATATACTGGGATATGCTGGTTTATACTGGTTATACTGGGAGAAACTGGGAGAGACTGGTTTATACTGGGTTATACTGGGATATACTGGGTTATACTGGGATATACTGGGATATACTGGGTTATACTGGGTTATACTGGGTTATACTGGGATATACTGGGATATACTGGGATATACTGGGTTACACTGGGATATACTGGGGTATACTGGGTTATACTGGGATATACTGGGTTATACTGGGTTATACTGGGATATACTGGGTTATACTGGGATATACTGGGATATACTGGGTTATACTGGGTTATACCGGGATATACTGGGTTATACTGGGATATACTGGGATGTACTGGGATATACTGGGATATACTGGTTATACTGGGATATACTGGAATACACTGGGTTATACTGGGTTATACTGGGATATACTGGAATACACTGGGTTATACTGGGTTATACTGGGTTATACTGGGATATACTGGGTTACACTGGGATATACTGGGATATACTGGGTTATACTGGGATATACTGGGTTATACTGGGATATACTGGGATATACTGGGATATACTGGGTTATACTGGGTTATACTGGGATATACTGGGTTATACTGGGATATACTGGGATATACTGGGATATACTGGGGTATACTGGGTTATACTGGGTTATACTGGGATATACTGGTTTATACTGGTTATACTGGGAGAAACTGGGAGAGACTGGTTTATACTGGGTTATACTGGGATATACTGGGATGTACTGGGTTATACTGGGATATACTGGGTTATACTGGGATATACTGGGTTATACTGGGTTATACTGGGATATACTGGGATATACTGGGATATACTGGGATATACTGGGTTATACTGGGGTATACTGGGTTATACTGGGATATACTGGGTTATACTGGGTTATACTGGGATATACTGGGATATACTGGGTTATACTGGGATATACTGGTTTATACTGGGATATACTGGGATATACTGGGATATACTGGGATATACTGGGATATACTGGGATATACTGGGATATACTGGGATATACTGGGTTATACTGGGATATACTGGTTTATACTGGTTTATAATGGTTTATACTGGGTTATACTGGGATATACTGGGATATACTGGGTTATACTGGGATATATACAGGTTTATACTGGGATATACTGGTTTATATCGGTTGTAGTGGGTTATACTCGGATATACTGTGGTATACCGGTCGCCATGTTAACCGCTGGCCCCGCCCCCAGGCTGCGCGCGCACCCTGCACCGCTCCGTGCACGAGCGCATCTTCACGCTGCCCGACGAGTGCCGCGTGTACCCGGGCCACGACTACAACGGTGCGCAAGGGGGCGGGGCTTAGCGAGAGGGGGCGTGGCTTCATGAGGGGGAGTGGCCAAAGGGGGGTTAAACCTGAGGGGGCGTGGCTAAAGGGAGCGGGGGTGGGTGAACCCAAGGGGTCCATCAGCGGTCACTCAAAGGTCAGTGGTCACTCAAAGGTCAGTGGTCACTCAAAGGTCAGTGGTCACTCGGGGGTCACTGAGGGGTCACTCGGGGGTCACCCCTCCCCCCCCCCAGGTCACACCATGTCCACGGTGGGGGAGGAGCGGCGCCACAACCCGCGGCTGACGCTGAGCGCCGACGCCTTCGTGGAGCTGATGGGGAAGCTGGAGCTGCCCCGGCCCCGCCTCATGGGTCAGGCCACGCCCACTAACCCCCCAAAATCCCCTGACCTCCCCCAAAATCCCCTGAACCCAAAAGTCCCCGAATTTTTCCCAAAAATCCCCGAAATTCCACCCCAAAATCCCCGAATTTCCTCCCCAAATCCCAGAAATTCCCCCCAAAATCCCCGAAATTCCCCCCCAAAATCCCCGAAATTCCCCCCACAAAATCCCCGAAATTCTTCCCAAAATCCCCGAAATTCCCCCCAAAATCCAAAAAATCTCCCTGACCCGAAATTACCCAAAATCTCCTCAAAATTCCCCTCGAAACCCCCCCTCAAAATTAACAAAATCTCTTCAAAATCCCCCCAAAATCCCCAAATCCCCCAAATCCCCAAAACACCATAAAACCCCATCCAAATCCTCCTCAAAATCCCCAAAAATCCCCAAAATTCCCCCAAAAATCCTCAAATCCCCCCAAACTTCCCCAAATGACCCCAAAATCCCCCAAATCCCCTCAAATCCCCCAAAAATCCCCAAATCCCCCCAAAATTTCTCCCCCTGTTTTCAGACATCGCCATCCCGGCCAATCTGCGCTGCGGGATCCAGGACGAGCCGTAGCCACGCCCATTTCCGCAGGAAACCACGTCCATTTTGCCAAATTATCTCATAAACCACGCCCCCATTCCGGCGAGGCCACGCCCCCTCTTTCTGTAACCCCCCCCGCGCGTGGCCCCGCCCCCTGTGCGCCGTCCCACCAATAAAAACGCGGATCCAGAACGAGGCTGGAGTGGGCGTGGCTTTATCGGGGCGTGGGAGTGGAACAGGGGGCGTGGCCCCAAGCGTGGGAAAAGGGGGCGTGGCCGCTTCCCACGGCCCAGGCCCCGCCCCCGCCCAGGTGCGGCGGAACCGGCGCGTCCAGGTGAGAGCGCGCGCGGGGGATGACGTCACCGGGGCCACGCCCACCTCGAGCGGCGGCTCGGGGGGCGCCGAGGGAGGGGGAGGGGAGGGGAGGCCGGAGCTGACCTTTGACCCCCGCGGTGAGAGAACGGGGATGGACTGTGATGGGATTGGGGGTTACTGGGTTATACTGGTTTATACTGGGAGGGAACTCGGGGGGGACTGGGATAAACTGGGAGGGACTGGGACCAAACTGGGACAGACTGGGACAAACTGGGAGAAACTGGGACAGACTGGGATGGACTGGAAGGGACTGGGATGGGATTGGGGGTTACTGGGTTATACTGGGATGAACTGGGAGGGAACTCGGGGGGGACTGGGACAAACTGGGAGGGACTGGGAAAGGGTTAGAGGGGGGTTTGGGGTTACTGGTTTGTACTGGGAGGGACTGGGAGGGTACTGGGATAAACAGGGAGGGGATTTGGGGGTTACTGGTTTATACTGGGAGGGACTGGGAAAGGGTTAGAGAGGGAATGGGGGTTACTGGTTTATACTGGGACAAACTGGGAGGGACTGGGAAAGGGTCAAAGGGGGGTTCGGGGTCACTGGTTTATACTGGGAGGGACTGGGAGGGGATTCGCATGTACTGGGATACACTGGTTTATACTGGGGAATGGTTAAAGGGGGTTTTGGGGTCACTGGTTTATACTGGGAGGGAGTTTGGGGTCACTGGTTTGTACTGGGAGGGGACACTGGTCCGAACTGGTCCAAACTGGTCCAAACTGGTCCAAACTGGTCCAAACTGGGATCCAGGCCGGGCCCGTGGCGGAGCTGGAGCGGCTGAGCCTGGAGGTGCGCCCCTCCCCCACCCCTGTGACGTCACCACCCTCGTGACGTCACCACCCCATCCTATGACATCATCACCGACCCCTCCCCCCCTCAGGACGAGCCCCTCCCCCCCGACACGGGAGACGGAGGGGGGGGAGGGGCGGCGGAGGTGACGTCAGCGGCGGAGATGACGTCGGAGGCGGTGACGTCGGAGGCGGTGACGTCATCGCAGGCGGCGGTGACGGCGGGGGGGCAGGTGCGGCCCCTCCCCCACCCCGGGGGGGATTTGGGGGAAAATTTTGGGGAAATTTTGGGGGGAATTTTCCCGTTTTTTCCTAATTTTCCATGGATTTTCCCGTTTTCGGCCGTTTTTGCCCCAATTCCAGCTCATGTTCTCGCACCGCACCGATCGATGATTTGAGGAGGATTTTGGCCAGTTTTGGGTTATTTTGGGTCGGTTTTTTCCCCAATTTTGGCCTGTTTTGGGGTGAATTTTCCCGTTTTTTCCCAATTTTCCATGGATTTTCCCGTTTTTGGCCGTTTTTCCCCTGTTTCCCAGCTCATGTTCTCGCACCGCACCAATCGATGATTCGGGGAGGATTTTGGCCAATTTTGGGTTATTTTGGGTGGGTTTTTTTCCCAATTTTGGCCGGTTTTGGGGTGAATTTTCCCCTTTTTTCCCAATTTTCCATGGATTTTCCCATTTTTGATTGTTTTTGGCCGTTTTTGCCCCATTTCCAGCTCATGTTCTCGCACCGCACCGATCGATGATTCGGGGAGGATTTTGGCCAATTTTGGGTTATTTTGGGTCGGTTTTTTCCCAATTTTGGCCGGTTTTGGGGTGAATTTTCCCGATTTTGGGTTATTTTGTGTGAATTTTCCCATTTTCGGCCGTTTTTGCCCCAATCCCAGCTCATGTTCTCGCACCGCACCGACCGCAGTTGGATCCTCCTGGGCCCCCCCAGCGACGCCCCCCGGGTGCTGGAGCTGCGCGCGTCCCTCAGGGTGAGGAGTGACCACGGAGTGACCACACTGACCATTGAGTGACCACTGAGTGACCATTGAGTGACCACAGTGACCAATGGGTGACCACTGAGTGACCACTGGGTGACCAATGGGTGACCACTGACCAATGAGTGACCACTGAGTGACCACTGACCACACTGACCACTGACCACTGACTGAACACCCCTGAGTGACCACAGATTGACCAATGAGTGACCACAGTGACCAATGGGTGACCAATGAGTGACCACTGAGTGACCAATGAGTGACCAATGAGTGACCAATGGGTGACCACTGACCAATGGGTGACCAATGAGTCACCACAGTGACCACAGAGTGACCACGGAGTGACCACTGAGTGACCATTGAGTGACCAATGGGTGACCAATGGGTGACCACTGGGTGACCACTGACCAATGAGTGACCAATGAGTGACCACTGAGTGACCACAGAGTGACCACTGAGTGACCACTGAGTGACCAATGAGTGACCAATGAGTGACCACTGAGTGACCAATGGGTGACCACTGACCAATGGGTGACCAATGAGTGACCACAGTGACCACTGAGTGACCACAGAGTGTCCACACTGACCACTGACCACTGACTGACCCCCCCTGAGTGACCACAGTGACCAATGAGTGACCACAGAGTGACCAATGAGTGACCATTGAGTGACCACTGACCACACTGACCACTGAGTGACCACCCCTGAGTGAACAATGAGTGACCAATGAGTGACCACTGAGTGACCACACTGACCAATGAGTGACCAATGAGTGACCAATGAGTGACCACTGAGTGACCACTGACCAATGAGTGACCAATGGGTGACCACTGACCACACTGACCACTGACCACTGACTGACAACCCCTGAGTGACCAATGAGTGACCAATGAGTGACCCCTGAGTGACCAATGAGTGACCACGGAGTGACCATTGAGTGACCACTGACCAATGGGTGACCACTGGGTGACCACAGTGACCCCTGACCCCCCGGTGACCCCCCGGTGACCCCCCGGTGACCCCCTGGCCCCTCCCCCAGGGCTCCATTGGCCTCCAGCGCTCCGAGAGCCTCCGGGGCGGGGCAGGGGCGGGGCCGGGCCCGGGGCCCCGCCCCCTCCCGCAGCCTCAGCCCCGCCCCCGCTCCCAGCACGGTGAGAGGGGCGGGGCTGGGGGCGGGGCTTGTGTGGGGAAGGGGCGGGGCTTGCGTGGGGAAGGGGCGGGGCTTGGGGGAGATTTGGGGGGGTGGGTGTGGAAATTTGGGGGGGGTTTGGGGGATTTTGGGGTGGGATTTTGGGATTTTTTTGGGTGGATTTTGGGGATCTTTTGGGGGTGGATTTTGGGGTTTTTTTTGATGGATTTTGGGGTTTTTTAGGGGGGTTTGGGGGGTTTTTTTTGGGGAATTTTTTGCGGGTTTTTTTTTGCGGGTGGATTTTGGGGGTTTTTTTGATGGATTTTGTTTTTTTTTAGGGGGGGTTTTTGGGTGGGTTTCAGGGATTTTTTTTGGGGGTGGATCTTGGGGTTTTTTGGTGGATTTTGGGTTTTTTTTTTAGGGTGGATTTTGGGGAATTTTTTGGGGTATTTTGGGGTGGATTTTTGGGGGTATTTTGGGGAATTTTGGGGGTTTTTTTATGGATTTTGGGGTTTTTCAGGGGGGGTTTTTTAGGGGGGGGTTTGGGGGTTTTTTGGGTGGATTTCGGGGATTTTTTGGGGGTGGATTTTGGGTTTTTTTAGGGGGTATTTTGGGGAATTTTGGGGGGTTTTTTTGGGGTGGATTTTGGGGTTTTTGGTGCTGATTTGCCCTCCCAGGTGCGCTGGCGCTGCCGCTGGACCCCGAATCGTACAGGTGAGCTGGGGGGGGACCCCAAAAATGACCCGGAAACACCCAAAACTGACCCCAAAATTGGCCCAAAAATGACCAAAAAATGACCCAAAACTGACCCCAAACTGACCCCAAAATTGGCCCAAAAATGACCCAAAAAATGACCCAAATCTGACCCAAAAGTTGTCCTAAAACTGATCCTGAAATGGCCCCAAATTGACCCCAAAATGCCCCAAATTTGCCCCTGAAACTGGTCCAGAACTGACCCTAAAACACCCAAAAATTGGCCCAAATTTTTTCCAATTTTATTCCCAGTTTTGTTCCCGATTTTCCAGATTTTATTCCCATTTTTTTTCCTGTGCCTTTATTCCCATTCCCCCAGTTTCATTCCCATTTTCATTCCCATTTTGCCTGGTGTTTTATTCCCATTTTTATTCCAAATTTTCTCAATTTTTTTTCCCGATTTTTTTCCCGATTTTATTCACGATTTTATTCCCAATTTTGTTCCCGATTTCCCAGATTTTATTCCCTTTTTTTTCCTGTGTCTTTATTCCCATTTCCCGGTTTCATTCCCATTTTCATTCCCATTTTCCCTGGTGTTTTGTTCCCATTTTTATTCCGAATTTTCTCAATTTTTTTCCCAATTTTATTCCCGATTTTATTCCCAATTTTGTTCCCGATTTTATTCCCAATTTCATTCCCGATTTTGTTCCCGATTTTCCAGATTTTATTCCCATTTTTTTCCCGTGTCTTTATTCCCATTCCCAGTTTCATTCCATTTTTATTCCCATTTTCCCTGGTGTTTTATTCCCATTTTTATTCCGAATTTTCTCAGTTTTTTCCCCGATTTTTTTCCCAATTTATTCCCATCCCAGTTTGTCCCAGTTTATCCCAGTTTGTCCCAGTTCGTCCAGTTTGTCCCAGTTTAACCCCTCTCTCCCCAGCGCCTGTCTCCGATTGGCCCAGCTGGAGCTCCGGGTCCGCGAGGCCTTGGCCGAGCGCGAGCGCCTCCTGCGCGCCAGGGTAGGGGGCGTGGCCTCGGGGGGCGTGGCCTGGGGGCGTGGCCTACCTGGGCGTGATCGCGGTGGGCGTGGCCTGCGAGGGTTTGGTCGTTGTGGGGGTGGGCGTGGCCTAAAAGGGGAGGAATTTGTGATGTAATGCATTCTGGGAGGGTGGTTTATTCGGTTTGTGGGCGTGGTTTAACAGGGTGTGGTCCTTTTGTGGGCGTGGCTCGAGTGGGTGAGGTCTTGGGGTGGGCGTGGCCTAAAATGAAGGGGTTGCGATGTAATATTAGGGCGTGGCAGTGTATTTAAATGTGTGGGCGTGGCTTAATGGGGGTGTGACATGTGGTGGGTGTGGCCTAAAGGGGGGCTTTCGTGATGTAATGCATTGGGGGTGTGGTTTAAATGGTTTGTGGGTGTGGTTTAAATGGTTTGTGGGTGTGGTTTAATGGGGTGTGGCCATGTGGGTGTGGCTTTGTGGGTATGGCCTAAGGGGGCGTGGCTTCACCATCTCCGTCCTCATAGGAAGCTCGAAAAGCTGCCAAGGCCCCGCCCACCACGGACACGCCCATTTCCGATGAGGCCCCGCCCGCTCCAGCACAAGCCACGCCCCATCCAGCTCAGGCCACGCCTCCTCCTGAGGTGACCCCGCCCCCTTAAGGGTTGGATTTTGGGGGGATTTTGGGGAATTTTGGGGAGAGTTTGGGGCGAATTTTTGATGATTTTGGGGCAGATTTTGGGGATATTTTGGGGATTTTGGGGTCACTCCTGGACAATTTTTTGGGGGAGATTTTAGGAAGATTTTGGGGGGAATTTTGGGAGATTTTTTGGGAGGGATTTAGGGGGGATTTTTTGGAGGTTTAGGGTTAATTTTTGGGGGAGATTTTTGGGTGGATTTTGGGGGAATTCTTGGGGGAAAACTTGGGGAGATTATTTTTTTTATTTTTTTGTGGGGGGGATTTCGGGGAGATTTTGGGAGGATTTTCAGTGGATTTCATTCAGATTTTGAGTGGATTTTATTCAGATTTTCAGTGGATTTTGTGGGGGTCTTGGGGCGATTTTTGGGGAGACTTTTGGGTGGGATTCTTGAGATATTTTCTGTCGATTTATGAAAATTTTAAGACTAGTCATTTGTTGATCGTTTTAGGAAATATTTGGGTTTTTCCCACCCCAGATTTCCGACCGTTAACCCCAGTATTTTTTATTTTTTTAATTTTATTTTATATTTATGTATATATAAATATTATATATTTATATATTTTATTTATATATATTTATATATTTTATATATATCATTTTTTATATATTATAAATATATATATATTTATATATTCTTAATATATATATTTATATATTTTATTTATATATATTTATATATTTTATATATTATTTTTATATATTATAAATATATATATTTATATATTTTATATATTATTTTTTATATATTATAAATATATATATATATATATATATATATATATATATATATATGTATATATATAATATTATTATTTATAAAATATATTTATATATTTTATTTTTTGGGGGGGATTTTCACAGCCCGACCTCCTGTGCGCCCTCCGGGCCCGCGGGCACCGCCCCGAGGCCGTCGGGGGCCTGAGGATCCTGGGGGGGTCCCTGCGGGGACCCCTCACCAAAATGGGGGCAGGATCAAGACCTGGAGGCGCCGCTGGTTCCACCTGGACCCCAGAGGAGGGTCCCTGGCCTACTATGGGGGTACTGGGGGGAAATTTTGGGGCGTTTTGGGGCATTTTGGGGGTGATATTTGGGTGATATTTGGGTTTTGGGGCATTTTGTGGGTGATAAGTGTGGGATTTGGGGTGAATATTTGGGGTCTGGGGGCTTTAGGGGAAATATTTGGGGGTTTTAGGGCCCAATATGGGGTCCAGGGTGGGTCTGGGCAATTTGGGGAAGTCTGGGGGGAATATTTGGAGTGAAGTGTGGGATTTGGGGGGTTTGGGGTGAATATTTTGGTGTCTGGGGCTTTAGGGGAAAATATTTGGGGGTTTTGGGGCCATTATGGGGGTCCAGGGTGGGTTTGGGGAGGTCTGGGGGGGGAAATTTGGATAGAATGTGTTGGTTGGGGGGTTCGGGGTGAATATTTGGGGTCTGGGGCTTTAGGGGAAAATATTGGGGGTTTTAGGGGCCATTATGGGGTCCAGGGTGGGTCTGGGGCAATTTGGAGAGGTCTGGGGGTGATATTTGGGGTGGGATTTGGGGGGTTGGGGTGAATATTTGTGGTCTGGGGGCTCTAGGGGAAATATTGGGGGGTTTTAGGGGCCAATATGGGGGTCCATGGTGGCTTTGGGGCAATTTTGGGGAAATATTTGAGGATTTTAGGGCCCATTTTGGGAGTCCAGGGTGGGTTTGGTGGCGTTTTGGGGAGGCATAGGGTAAAATATTGGGATATTGGGGATGGGGGGGTGCTCCGTGAGGAATTTTGGGGGGTCCCCCTCACCATTTCTCAATCCCCGTAGACCAAGCCCAAACCAAACTCAAGGGCGTCATCTACTTCCAAGCCATCGAGGAGGTTTGGTACGACCCCGGCCGCGTGGCCGGAAAGGTGAAGAAAAATCTGAATTTTTTGGGGGTTTTTTTTGGGGGATTTTGGCTCTCAGAGGGGGGGGACGTCAAAGGGCGGGACCGTCATGGCTGACCCAACATGGCCTCCCCAGAGCCCCAACCCGCGCCTCACCTTCTGCCTCAAGACCTACGAGCGCCTCTTCTGGCTGGTGGCGCCCAGCGCCGAGGCGCTGCGGATCTGGATGGACGCCGTGCTCACCCTCACCCGCGGCGCCGCCGCCTTCTGACGCTTTCCCCTCATATTTCCCTTTTTTGTCCATATTTCCCTTTTCCCCTCACGTTTTCCCGCCTTTTTTTCCCCCTCATATTTCTATTTTCCCCTCACATTTTCCCGCCATTTTTCCCCTCACGTTTTCCCGCCCTTTTTTCTCCCCTCACGTTTTCCCGCTCTTTATCCCCCCTCACGTTTTCCCGCCCTTTTTCCCCCCTCACGTTTTCCCGCCCTTTTTTCCCCCCTCACGTTTTCCCGCCCTTTTTCCCCCCCTCACGTTTTCCCGCCCTTTTTCCCCCCTCACGTTTTCCCGCCCTTTTCCTCCCCTCATGTTTTCCCGCCCTTTTTTCTCCCCTCACGTTTTCCCGCTCTTTTCCTCCCCTCACGTTTTCCCGCCCTTTCTCCCCCCTCACGTTTTCCCGCCCTTTCTCCCCCCTCACGTTTTCCTGCCCTTTTTCTCCCCTCACGTTTTCCCGCCCTTTTTCTCCCCTCGCGTTTTCCCGCCCCCTTTTTGTATTTATTAAAGGTATTTTGGGACAAAATCTCCTTTTTTTGGTCATTTCTGGGGGAGGGGGGGGGTTGTGGGGGAGGGGCCGGCTGAGCCCTAATGAGGTTTTGCTAATGATGTTTGTTAATTACAGTGAATAAAATTTATTATTATTAGAATTATATTATTACTAGGTAATTATATTGGTAATTAGGGTGTAAGGGTGATATCATCTTAATAACAATATTAATATTAATGTCAATATTATTATTTAATTATTATTAAAGTATTATATTATTTATGATAATAATAATATTAATGATGACTATTATATAATTATTATTATAAAATGACATTAATAACTATTGTAATTTAAATAATAATAATAAATTATATTAGTAACCACGACTTGAGGGTAAAAGAATACTAATAGTAATACTATTATTAGTAGTAATAATAATATTACTCTTAATTATAATCACCAATTAGAGTGAATAAAATATAATAAATTATTAAAATATAATAATAGTAGGTAATTATATTGGTAATTATGACTTCAGGGAATAACAATAACAATAACAACTATTATTATTATTACTATTATTATTATTATTTATATTATTATTACTATTATTATTACTATTATTATTGAAAAATATTATCCAAAATAATGAAAAAATTAAAAAAAAAACACAACAAAAACCAGAGGGAAAAGTAATTCAAACCCAATTAAAAACCATCACACAGCCCAAAATTTACCAATTTTTTAATCACCAAGCTCCCCCCGAAAGTCCCAATTTTCCCCCAAAAACGACTCCGGCACCGCTGCTCAAGCCACACCCATTTATTGCAGCACAAGCCCCGCCCCCCTCAGCGGAGGAGGGGCAGCAGCAGGAAGGGGAGGAGCCACCCGGGCCCGCCCAGCGATTGGCCCCGCCCCACCGGGCCCTTGATCCCGTCCTTGCGCCCCATTGGCCGCCTGGGGGCCACGTGACCGGCGGCCATCTTGTCTCCGTCAGCCATTTTGTCTCCATCAGCCATTTTGTCACTGTCAGCCATCTTGTCACCGTCAGCCATCTTGTCTCCGTCGGCCATCTCGCTTCCGTCGGCCATCTTGTTTCCGTCGGCCATTTTGTCTCCGTCGGCCATCTTGTCCCCATCAGCCACCTTGCCCCTGGTGACCATCCTGCCGCCAGCAGCCATCTTGTCTCCATCACCCATGTTGCCCCCGGCAGCCATTTTGTCTCCGGCAGCCATCGTGCCCCCGGCAGCCATTTTGTCCCCATCACCCATCTTGCCCCTGGTGACCATCCTGCCCCCGTCAGCCATTTTGTCTCCGTCAGCCATCTTGCCCCCGGCGGCCATCTTGCCCCCAGCAGCCCTCTTCCCACTGGTGCCCACGTCACGCTCGGGCGCCGCCATTTTCCCATCACCATCGCCCGCACGACCACCGGCGGCCATATTGCCGCCGCCACCGCCGGCGGCGGCGGCCATCGTGCCGCGGGTGCCGTTCTTCCCGCCGCCATCCGCCGTGGCGTTATCGGGCGGGGCCGTGGGGGCGTGGCCGTGCGGCAGCAGCTCCAGCCGGGGCAGATCGGGCGAGAACAAACTCCTGTCGGCCATCTTGTCGTTGCAGAGGTCGCCGCGGCAGCAGGAGCCGGCCAACGAGGCGTCGGCGTCGCCGCGGCGCTCGGGGGCGCAGCCGCCGTCGGGGACGCAGCCCCGCAGCTCCCGCCACAGGGTGAGGTTGCCTGAGTCGCAAAGGGGGCGTGGTTTAACGCTGGTGGGCGTGGTTTAACGCGAGTGGGCGTGGTTTAACGCGAGCGGGTGTGGTTTAACGCGAGTGGGCGTGGTTTAATGCGAGCGGGGCATGGTTTAACGCGAGCGGGTGTGGTTTAATGCAAAGGGGGCGTGGTTTAACGCGAGCGGGGCGTGGTTTAACGCGAGCGGGCATGGTTTAACGCGAGCGGGTGTGGTTTAACGCGAGCGGGTGTGGTTTAATGCGAGCGGGCGTGGTTTAATACGAGTGGGCGTGGTTTAACGCGAAGGGGGCGTGGTTTCGGGGGCTCACCTGCGCGCAGGGTGACGTTGCCGTGGAAACAGGCGCGGAGGTCGCCGTAGCAATGGACGACGGTGGTGGGGGGGCAGGGCCCGGCCTCGGGGCAGCCATAGCAGCGCAGCCCGTTGGGGGAGGGGGCGGAGCTGTTGGCTGGGGGGGGAGGGGTCAATGTCAGGGGGAGGGGCCGGGGGGGGTTTCACCCGAGGGACCCCTCCCCAAATCCCTGCGCTGGGAGCGGCCCCCAGTGAATCCCAGTATAAACTGGTTTGTCCTGATCCCCTCCCAGGCCCCTCCCAGTATAAACCAGTGACCCCAAACCCCCTCCCAGTATAAACCAGTGACCCCAAAACTCCTCCCAGTCCCTCCCAGTTCCACCCAATCCCTTCCCAGTCTATCCCATTTCCCTCCCAGTCCCTCCCAGTATAAACCAGTAACCCCAAATCCCCCTTTAACCCTTTCCCAGACCCTCCCAGTTTATCCCAGTGCCCCCCAATCCCCTCCCAGTTTATCCCAGTGCCCCCCAGTGCCCCCCAATCCCCTCCCAGTTTATCCCAGTATGTCCCAGTGCCCCCCAACCCCCTCCCAGTATATCCCAGTATATCCCAGTGCCCCCCAATCCCCTCCCAGTTTATCCCAGTATATCCCAGTATATCCCAGTTTATCCCAGTGCCCCCCAATCCCCTCCCAGTATATCCCAGTATATCCCAGTGCTCCCCAATCCCCTCCCAGTTTATCCCAGTTTATCCCAGTATACCCCAGTGCCCCCCAACCCCCTCCCAGTTTATCCCAGTATATCCCAGTGCCCCCCAGTGCCCCCAGTCCCCTCCCAGTATATCCCAGTATATCCCAGTGCCCCCCAACCCCCTCCCAGTATATCCCAGTATATCCCAGTGCCCCCCAATCCCCTCCCAGTATATCCCAGTATATCCCAGTTTATCCCAGTATATCCCAGTGCCCCGTACCTGGCGGGGGCAGTTCCTGGGGCGGTTCTTTTGCCCCCAGGGGCAGTTCCCCGTTGCACACCTCCCCCCGGCAGCCCCTCCCAGTTTACCCCAGTATATCCCAGTATATCCCAGTGCCCCCCAATCCCCTCCCAGTTTATCCCAGTATATCCCAGTATATCCCAGTGCCCCCCAATCCCCTCCCAGTGTATCCCAGTTTATCCCAGTTTATCCCAGTGCCCCGTACCTGTCGGGGGCGGTTCCCGGGGCAGTTCTTTTGCCCCCAGGGGCAGTTCCCCGTTGCACGCTTTCCCCCGGCAGCCCCTCCCAGTTTATCCCAGTTTACCCCAGTGCCCCCCAATCCCCTCCCAGTATATCCCAGTCCATCCCAGTGCCCCGTACCTGTCGGGGGCGGTTCCCGGGGCAGTTGTTTTGCCCCCAGGGGCAGTTCCCCGTTGCACGCCTCCCCCCGGCAGCCCCTCCCAGTTTACCCCAGTATATCCCACTGCCCCCCAACCCCCTCCCAGTTTACCCCAGTTTATCCCAGTATATCCCAGTGCCCCCCAATCCCCTCCCAGTATATCCCAGTATATCCCAGTGCCCCCCAGTCCCCTCCCAGTATATCCCAGTATATTCCAGTGCCCCGTACCTGGCGGGGGCGGTTCCTGGGGCAGTTCTTTTGCCCCCAGGGGCAGTTCCCCGTTGCACGCCTGCCCCCGGCAGCCCCTCCCAGTTTACCCCAGTACATCCCAGTGCCCCCCAACCCCCTCCCAGTTTATCCCAGTATATCCCAGTGCCCCGTACCTGTCGGGGGCGGTTCCTGGGGCGGTTCTTTTGCCCCCAGGGGCAGCTCCCCGTTGCACGCCTCCCCCCGGCAGCCCCTCCCAGTTTACCCCAGTATATCCCAGTATATCCCAGTCCATCCCAGTGCCCCGTACCTGTCGGGGGCGGTTCCTGGGGCAGTTGTTTTGCCCCCAGGGGCAGCTCCCCGTTGCACGCCTCCCCCCGGCAGTTGCGGCGCCGCTCGAAGGCCACCAGGCCGGGCAGGGTCAGCGCCCGCGCCAGCGACCCCGGCTGACCCCGGCCACACCCGCGCCAGCCCAGGGTCAGCTGGCCGTGACCTGCGGGGTCAGAGGTCACGGCAGGGGGTCAGTGGGAGGGGCCGGGAAAGGGTTAAAGGGGGGTTTGGGGTTACTGGTTTGTACTGGTCTGTACTGGTCTATACTGGTCTGTACTGGTCTATACTGGTCCATACTGGTTTATACTGGTCCATACTGGTCCATACTGGTCCATACTGGTCCGTACTGGTCCAAACTAGTCTATACTGGTCTATACTGGTTTATACCGGTCTATACTGGTCCATACTGGTCCCTACTGGTTTATACTGGTCTATACTGGTCTATACTGGTCCATACTGGTTTATACTGGTCTATACTGGTCCGTACTGGTTTATACTGGTTTATACTGGTCTATACTGATTTATACTGGTGCATACTGGTCCGTACTGGTTTATACCGGTCTATACTGGTCCATACTGGTTTATACTGGTCCATACTGATTTATACTGGTTTATATTGGTCCATACTGGTTTATACTGGTCTATACTGGTTTATACTGGTCTATACTGGTCCATACTGGTCTATACTGGTTTACACTGGTCCACACTGGTTTATACTGGTCTATACTGGTTTATACTGGTCTATACTGGTCTGTACTGGTTTATACTGGTCTATACTGGTCCATACTGGTTTATACTGGTCTATATTGATTTCTATGGGTTTCTATGGGTCCATACTGGTCCATACTGGTCCATACTGGTCTATACGGGTCTATACGGGTCTATACTGGTTTATACTGGTCCATACCGGTCTATACTGGTTTATACTGGTCCATACTGGTTTATACTGGTCCATACCGGTCTATACTGGTTTATACTGGTCCATACTGGTCCATACTGGTCCATACTGGTCCATACTGGTCTATACTGGTCCATACTGGTCCATACTGGTCCATAGTGGTTTATACTGGTTTATACTGGTCTATACTCGTTTATACTGGTCCATACTGGTTTATACTGGTCCATACTGGTTTATACTGGTCTATACTGGTTTATACTGGTCCATACTGGTCTATACTGGTTTATACTGGTCCGTACTGGTCCGTACTGGTCTATACTGGTCCATACTGGTTTATACTGGTCCGTACTGGTTCTCACTCACTCCAGGTCACGGCCGCCAGGGCCTCCCCGCAGACGTCGCCGTCGGGACAGGCGACATCGGTGACGTCACGGCAGGAGCCGCCATCGTCGTCATCGTCATCGCCACGGCAACGGAGGCAGCGCAGGGACCACGAGCCTGAGCCACAGAGCGGGACCCACAGATCACCCCATAGATCGGGACCCATAGAGCATCCCTGCCCCATAGAGCATCCCTGACCCATAGATCATCCCATGGATCATCCCTGAGCCACAGAGCGGGACCCACAGATCAGCGACCCATAGAGCAGGGACCCATAGATCATCAGCGACCCACAGATCAGCGACCCATAGATCACCCCATGGATCACCCCATGGATCATCCCTGACCCACAGAGCAGGACCCACAGATCATCAGGGACCCATAGATCGGGGACCCATAGATCAGGGACCCACAGATTGGGGACCCATAGATCATCAGGGACCCATAGAGCATCCCTGACCCATAGATCAGGGACCCATAGATCATCCCTGACCCACAGATCGGGGACCCATAGATCACCCCATGGATCAGGGACCCATAGATCGGGGACCCACAGATCATCAGGGACCCACAGATCATCCCTGACCCATAGATCACCCCATGGATCATCCCTGTCCCATAGATCACCCCTGCCCCATAGATCGGGACCAATAGAGCAGCGACCCATAGATCGGGGACCCATAGATCGGGGACCCATAGATCATCCCTGACCCATAGATCACCCCATGGATCATCCCTGACCCATAGATCGGGGACCCATAGATCACCCCACAGAGCCCTGACCCCAAAAACTGCGCCATAGATCATCCCTGCCCCATAGATCACCCCAAAGAACCCTGACCCCAAAAACTGCCCCATAGATCATCCCTGCCCCATAGATCAATGTCCTACACATCCTGCCCCATAGATCCCTGCCCCACAGATCGCTGACCACGTAAACTGCCCCACAGATCAGTGCCCCACACATTCCCACCCCACAGATCCCCACCCACACATTCCCACCCCACATTCCCACCCCACACATCCCCACCCCACACATTCACCCCACACATTCACCCCACACATCCCCACCCACACATTCCCACCCCACACATCCCCACCCCCCACATTCCCACCCCACCCCACAGCTCCCCACACCCTCCGTCCCCACCCCACGCGTCACCGGCCCCGAATGCCCCGAACGTCGCCGCGCCCTCCCCGCGGGCCCGGACGTGCCCCGGCCTGCGCGGCCCCGACCCACGGCACGCCCTGAACATCACCCTGCCCCATAGAAACACACCCTGAATCCCCTGACCCATAGAAAACACACCCTGCCCCATAGAAACAACCCCTAAACCCCCCTGCCCCATAGAAACACACCCTGCCCCATAGAAACACACCCTGCCCCATAGAAACAACCCCTGAATCCCCTGACCCATAGAAACACACCCTGCCCCACAGATCCAATCCTGCCCGACCCACGGCACGCCCTGGACATCACCCTGCCCCACAGAAAACACACCCTGAATCCCCCTGACCCATAGAAAACACGCCCTGCCCCATAGAAAACAGAACCCCCTGCCCCATAGAAACACACCCTGCCCCACAGAAACAACCCCTGAACCCCCCTGACCCATAGAAAACACACCCTGCCCCACAGATCCGATCCTGCCCGACCCACGGCACGCCCTGAACATCATCCTGCCCCATAGAAACACACCCTGCCCCATAGAAACAACCCCTGAACCCCACTGCCCCATAGATCCAATCCTGCCCGACCCACGGCACGCCCTGAACATCACCCTGCCCCACAGAAACACACCCTGCTCCATAGAAAACAGAATCCCCTGAACCCCCCTGCCCCATAGAAACACACCCTGAACCCCCTGCCCCATAGAAACACACCCTGCCCCATAGAAAACACACCCTGCCCCATAGAAACAACCCCTGAACCCCTCTGCCCCACAGAAACACACCCTGCCCCACAGATCCGATCCAGCCGGACCCACAGCACGCCCTGAACCCCCTGACCCACAGAAAACACACCCTGCCCCATAGAGCCAACACCAAACCCCCCCCGACCCATAGATCTGGTCCTGTCGCCCCCCCTGCCCCACAGATCTGACCCCCAAAAACTCCTCTTGTGCCCCACATCCCCCTGCCACCCCCCTGTCCCTGCCCCACATCCCCCTGCCCCACAGAGCTCAGCCCTTGCCCCACAAATCCTGACCCCTAAATCCCCCCGCCCCGTAGATCTGATCCTGACAGCCCCCCTGCCCCATAGAAAACCCCCCTGCCCCATAGAAAACCCCCCTGCCCCATAGATCTGAGCCCTGACAACCCGCCCCGCCCCATAGATCAGAACCCAAAAACTCCCTGCCCCACAAATCCTGACCCCAAAACCCCCCCCGCCCCATAGATCTGATCCTCCCCCATAGGAACACGGACCTGACAACCCCCCTGCCCCATAGATCTGATCCTGACACCCCCCCCTGCCCCATAGATCTGACCCCAAACCCCCCCCGCCCCACAGATCTGATTCTGCCCCACAGATCTGACCCCAAATTCCCCCCCGCCCCACAGATCTGACCCCAAACTCCCCCCCCGCCCCACAGATCTGATTCTGCCCCACAGATCTCAGCCCTGGCACCGCCCTGCCCCACAAGTCCTGACCCCAAATCCCCCCAAAACCTCCCCCAAGCGCCCCCCAAGTGCCCCAAAATCCCCCCAAGTGCCCCCAAATCCCCCCCAGTGCCCCCCAAGTGCCCCCCAAGTGCCCCCCATACCTGGCAGCAGCAGCAGCAGCAGCAGCGGCAGCAGCGGCCGCGCCCGCCCCATGGCCCGGCCCCACATCCCGGCCCGGCCCCGGCCCGTGGGGCAGAACCGCCCCCATTTATGGCAGCGGGGCCGGGGTGGGGCCGGGGCGGGGTCCCCTCGGGGCTCCCCGCCCCATAGCGAGGCCCCGGAGCCCCACGGGGCCCTCTGAGCCCCATAGCGAGGCCCCGGAGCCCCATAGCGAGGCCCCGGAGCCCCACGGGGCCCTCTGAGCCCCATAGCGAGGCCCCGGAGCCCCATAGCGAGGACCCGGAGCCCCACGGGGCCCTCTGAGCCCCATAGCGAGGGCCCAGAGCCCCATAGCGAGCGCGGGGAGCCCCACGGGGCCCGCAGAGGGTGCGGGGAATGGAGAAAACCCCATAGAAACCCCATAGAAAACCCCATAGCTCTGCCCTATAGATCTGCCCTATAGAAACCCCATAGCTCTGCCCCATAGAAAACCCCATAGCTCTGCCCTATAGAAACCCCATAGCTCTGCCCCATAGAAACCCCATGGCTCTGCCCCATAGAAAACCGCATGGCTCTGCCCCATAGAAACCCCGTAGCTCTGCCCCATAGAAAACCCCATGGCTTTGCCCTATAGAAAACCCCATGGCTCTGCCCCATAGAAACCCCGTAGCTCTGCCCCATAGAAAACCCCATGGCTCTGCCCTATAGAAACCCCATAGCTCTGCCCCATAGAAAACCCCATAGGAAATCTCATAGAAAATCCCAGAGCTCGGCCCCATAGAAAACCCCGTGGGTCTGCCCCATAGAAAACCCCATAGCTCTGCCCCATAGCTCTGCCCCATAGAAAACCCCATAGCTCTGCCCCACAGCAGCGTCCCAAAGTTCTGCCCCATAGAAACCCCCAGAGAAAACCCCATAGGAAATCTCATAGCAAATTCCATAGAAAACCCCATAGCTCTGCCCCATAGAAAACCCCATGGTTCTGCCCCATAGAAAACCCCATAGAAACCCCACAGAAAATCCCAGAGCTCTGCCCCATAGAAAACCCCACAGCTTTGCCCTATAGAAAACCCCATAGCTCTGCCCCATAGAAAACCCCATGGCTCTGCCCCATAGCTCTGCCCCACAGCAGCGTCCCGAAGTTCTGCCCCATAGAAACCCCATAGAAACACCATAGGAAATCCCAGAGCTCTGCCCCATAGAAAACCCCACAGCTCGGCCCCATAGAAAACCCCATATCTCTGCCCTATAGCAGGGTTTCAGTGCTCTGCCCCATAGAAAACCCCATAGAAACCCCACAGAAAATCCCATAGCTCTGCCCCATAGAGAACCCCGTAAAAAACCCCATAGACCTGCCCCATAGCGGGGTCCTAAATGGCCTCTGCCCCACAGAAATCCCCACAGCTCTGCCCCATGGAAAACCCCATAGGAAACCTCATGGCTCTGCCCCATAGCGGGGTCCTAAATGGTCTCTGCCCCATAGAAAAACCCATAGAAAATCCCATAACAAACCCCATAGAAAACCCCATAGAAACCCCACAGCTCTGCCCCATAGAAACCCCACAGAAGCCCCATAACCAACCCCATAGAAACCCCCCAGCTCTGCCCCACAGCTCTGCCCCACAGCCCCCCCCCCAGACCCCTCCCCCACCCCCCGGGGGGGTCTTTCACCCCTTCCTGCCCCACCCCCACCCCTCCATGGGGGGCGGGGCCGGCCCCGCCCTAAACCTGTGGGGCAGCGATGGGGGGGGGGAGGAGGAGGAGGGGGAGGGGGAGGGGGAGGAAGAGCAGCGGGGGGAGGGGCCCGGCGGGGGGAGGGGCGGCGGCGCTGGGCGGGCCGGGGGCGGGGTCAGGGGCGGGGCCGGGGGCGGGGTCACCGGGGAGGGCGTTGCAGAAATGGCCGCGGCAGCAGCGCAGCCCCATAGCGGGACCCATAGATTCCCATATAGGGTCTGCCTGCCCCATAGAGCCCCCTATGGGGTCTGCCTGCCCCATGGATTCCCCTATGGGGTCTGCCTGCCCCATAGAGCCCCCTAT
Source organism: Passerculus sandwichensis (assembly GCA_031885435.1). Classification (NCBI taxonomy): domain Eukaryota; kingdom Metazoa; phylum Chordata; class Aves; order Passeriformes; family Passerellidae; genus Passerculus; species Passerculus sandwichensis. The sequence continues at coordinate 9,864,646 of CM063151.1, read as the reverse complement.
GGGGTCTGCCTGCCCCATGGATTCCCATATAGAGTCTGCCTGCCCCATAGATTCCCCTGTAGGGTCTGCCTGCCCCATAGATCCGCCCTGCCGCCCCACAGAGCCCCCCGGACCCATAGCGGGACCCATAGATCCTCCCTGCCCCATAGAATTCCCTATTGAGCCTCCGCGCCCCATAGATCGTCCCTGCTGCCCCACAGATCCTCCCTGACCCATAGAATTCCCTATAGGGCCTCCCTGCCCCATAGATTCCCCTGTGGGATCCTCCTGCCCCATAGAGCCGCCCCAGAGCCCTCCCAGCCCCATGGAATCCCCCATCGAGCCCCTCTGCCCCACAGAATCCCCCATCGAGCCCCTCTGCCCCATAGATTCCCCCATAGAATCCCCTATCGAGCCCCTCTGCCCCACAGAATCCCCCATAGGATCCCCCATAGGGTCCCCCTGCCCCATAGATCCGCCCCACAGCGCCCCCAGCCCCATAGAATCCCCTATCGAGCCCCTCTGCCCCACAGATTCCCCCATAGGATCCCCCATAGACCCCCCCTGCCCCACAGAATCCCCCATAGGGTGCCCCACAGGATCACCCACAGCGCCCCCCTGCCCCACAGATCCGCCCCAGAGCCCCCCCAGCCCCACGGGGCTCCGGCACCACTCGGGGCTGGCGCAGCCGCGGAGCAGCCACGGGGACCCCGCGGGACCTGGGGGGGAAACGGGGCGGGGTCAGGGGGGCTGCCCCATAGAGAGACCCCAGCCCCATAGAAACCCTATAGAGACCCCATAGAGAGACCCATGGAGAGACCCCCCAGCCCCATAGAGAGCCCGCGGGACCTGGGGGGGAAATGGGGCGGGGTCAGGGGGGCTGCCCCATAGCGAGACCCATAGAGACCCATAGAGAGACCCCATAGAGCCCCCTGCCCCATAGAGAGACCCATAGAGAGACCCCTGCCCCATAGAGAGCCCATAGAAAGACCCCTGCCCCATAGAGAGCCCATAGAGACCCATAGAGAGCCCGCGGGACCTGGGGGGGGAAACGGGGGGAAATGAGGGGGGGCTGCCCCATAGAGAGACCCCAGCCCCATAGAAACCCCATAGAGACCCCATAGAGAGCCCTTGGAGAGCCCCCTGCCCCATAGAGAGACCCCCTGCCCCATAGAGAGCTCATAGAGAGACCCATAGAGAGACCCATAGAGAGAGCCCTGCCCCATAGAGACCCCATAGAGACCCCATAGAGCCCCCTGCCCCATAGAGAGCCCATAGAGACCCATAGAGAGCCCCCTGCCCCATAGAGACCCCATAGAGAGCCCATAGCGAGACCCTGCCCCATAGAGACCCCATAGAGAGCCCATAGCGAGACCCATAGAGACCCATGGAGACCCCATAGAGAAACCCCCCTGCCCCATAGAGAGCCCATAGAGACCCATAGAGAGACCCCTGCCCCATAGAGACCCCCCAGCCCCATAGAGACCCATAGAGACCCATAGAGAGACCCCTGCCCCATAGAGACCCCATAGAGAGCCCGCGGGACCTGGGGGGAAAAATGGGGGGAAATGAGGGGGGGCTGCCCCATAGAAACCCCATAGAGAGACCCCATGGAGACCCCTGCCCCATAGAGAGCCCCCATGGAGAGACCCCTGCCCCATAGAGACCCCCCTGCCCCATAGAGAGCCCCCTGCCCCATAGAGAGCCCGCGGGACCTGGGGGGGAAATGGGGCGGGGTCAGGGGGGCTGCCCCATAGCGAGCCCATAGAGACCCCATAGAAACCCTATAGAGAGCCGTGCCCCATAGAGAGCCCATAGAAACCCCATAGAGACCCCCAGCCCCATAGAGAGCCCATAGAGACCCATAGAGAGACCCCTGCCCCATAGAGACCCCATAGAAACCCCATAGAGACCCCCAGCCCCATAGAGAGCCCATAGAAACCCCATAGAGACCCCCAGCCCCATAGAGAGCCCATAGAGACCCATAGAGAGACCCCTGCCCCATAGAGACCCCATAGAGACCCATAGAGAGACCCCTGCCCCATAGAGAGCCCGCGGGACCTGGGGGGGGAAATGGGGCGGGGTCAGGGGGGGCTGCCCCATAGAGACCCCATAGAGACCCATAGAGAGACCCCATGGAGACCCCTGCCCCATAGAGACCCCATAGAGAGACCCCTGCCCCATAGAGAGCCCATAGAGACCCAATGGAGACCCATAGAGAGACCCATAGAGAGACCCCAGCCCCATAGAGAGCCCATGGAGAGCCCATATAGAGACCCCATGGAGAGACCCCCCTGCCCCATAGAGACCCCATAGAAACCCCATAGAGAGCCCATAGAGACCCCTGCCCCATAGAGACCCCATAGAGACCCCATAGAGCCCCCAGCCCCATAGAGAACCCAGCCCCATAGAGAGCCCACGGAGCCCCCAGCCCCATAGAGAGCCCGCGGGACCTGGGGGGGAAATGGGGCGGGGTCAGGGGGGTCCTGCCCCATAGAGAGACCCATAGAGACCCATAGAGAGACCCCATGGAGACCCCTGCCCCATAGAAACCCCATAGAGAGCCCCCTGCCCCATAGAGACCCCATGGAGAGACCCTGCCCCATAGAGACCCTATAGAGACCCCCCTGCCCCATAGAGAGCCCATAGAGACCCATAGAGACCCCCAGCCCCACAGAGACCCCATAGAGACCCATAGAAACCCCATAGAGCCCCCTGCCCCATAGAGAGCCCGCGGGACCTGGGGGGGAACGGGGCGGGGTCAGGGGGGCTGCCCCATAGAGAGACCCATCGAGACCCATAGAAACCCTATAGAGACCCCATGGAGAGACCCCATGGAGACCCCTGCCCCATAGAGAGACCCCTGCCCCATAGAGAGACCCCTGCCCCATAGAGAGCCCATAGAGACCCCATAGAGAGCCCCCAGCCCCATAGAGAGCCCCCAGCCCCATAGAGAGCCCATGGAGAGCCCATAGAGAGACCCCAGCCCCATAGAGACCCCATAGAGAGCCCCCAGCCCCATGGAAACCCCATAGAGACCCATAGAGACCCCACAGAGAGCCCATAGAGAGCCCATGGAGACCCCTGCCCCATAGAGACCCCCCAGCCCCACAGAGACCCCACAGGGACCCCCCCATCCCCCCATTTCCCCCCTCCCCCTCCCCCCCTCCGGCCCCTCCCCCACCTCGGCCCCAGGCGGTGAAGCAGCGGCCCCTCCCCCACCCGCAGCGCTGGGGGGCGGGGCCTCCCTCGGAGGGGGCGGGGCCTCCCGGGGAAGGGGCGGGGCCGTCGTAGCCCCAACAGCTCAGTCCCGAGGGCGGCCCGGGGTCTGCACCAGTAAAAACCAGTAAAAACCAGTATGGACCAGTATAAACCAGTATAAACCAGTATAACCCAGTATAACCCAATTTTTATCCCAGTATAACCCAGTATATCCCAGTATATCCCAGTATATCCCAGTATATCCCAGTATAACCCAGTTTTTCACCCAGTTTCCACCCCAGTCCATCCCAGTATAACCCAGTTTTTTCCCCATTTTCCATCCCAGTTTGTCCCAGTTTGTCCCAGTATATCCCAGTATATCCCAGTCCATCCCAGTATAACCCAGTATAACCCAGTATATCCCAGTATATCCCAGTATAACCCAGTATATCCCAGTATACCCCAGTATATCCCAGTATAAACCAGTATAGCCCAGTATATCCCAGTATAACCCAGTGTATCCCAGTATACCCCAGTATATCCCAGTATAACCCAGTACATCCCAGTATACCCCAGTATAACCCAGTATATCCCAGTATAACCCAGTATATCCCAGTATAACCCAGTATAACCCAGTATATCCCAGTATAACCCAGTATATCCCAGTATATCCCAGTATATCCCAGTATAACCCAGTATATCCCAGTATAACCCAGTATATCCCAGTATACCCCAGTATATCCCAGTATATCCCAGTATACCCCAGTATATCCCAGTATAACCCAGTATATCCCAGTATATCCCAGTATATCCCAGTATAACCCAGTATATCCCAGTATATCCCAGTATAACCCAGTATAACCCAGTTTTTTCCCCAGTTTCCATCCCAGTCCATCCCAGTATATCCCAGTATATCCCAGTATAACCCAGTATATCCCAGTATATCCCAGTATAACCCAGTTTTTTCCCCAGTTTCCATCCCAGTTTGTCCCAGTTTGTCCCAGTATATCCCAGTATAACCCAGTATAAACCAGTATAAACCAGTATAACCCAATTTTTATCCCAGTATAAACCAGTATAACCCAGTATATCCCAGTATATCCCAGTATAACCCAGTATAACCCAGTTTTTTCCCCAGTTTCCACCCCAGTCCGTCCCAGTTCATCCCAGTTCATCCCACTATAACCCAGTATAACCCAGTATACCCCAGTATAACCCAGTATACCCCAGTATATCCCAGTATATCCCAATATATCCCAGTCCATCCCACTATAACCCAGTATAACCCAGTTTTTACCCCATTTTTATCCCAGTATATCCCAGTATAACCCAGTATATCCCAGTATAACCCAGTCCATCCCAGTATATCCCAGTATATCCCAGTATAACCCAGTTTTTTCCCCAGTTTCCACCCCAGTCCATCCCAGTCCGTCCCAGTCCATCCCAGTTCATCCCAGTTTAACCCAGTATAACCCAGTCCATCCCAGTTTACCGTCTCGGCCGCACCCCGCGCTCCCGCAGCTCCGCAGCTCCGCCCCGCGGCCGCTCCCGGCCTCGAACGCGAGGAGGCCCCGGCAGGGCCCGGCCTGGCCACACCCCCGCAGCCGGCGCCCCGCCCCCTCTGCGGGGTCACGCGGGGGGTCACGGGGATTGGCCACGCCCCCATCCTCCAACCCCCGCCCCCCCATATTTAAAAATCTCCTCCCCTCGATGAGGCCACGCCCCCATTTTTAAAGCTCCTCCCACCACATAAAACCCCTCCTCCATCCATGGCCACGCCCCTTTTTGTGCCACTCCCCCCCTCAAAGCCCCTCCCTCTTTTCAGGACCCGCCCCACCACTATGGCCCCGCCCCTTTTCATTTCCCTCCCCCACATTCGAGACCCCGCCCCCCCATTTTGGCCCCGCCCCCCATTTTGGCCCCGCCCCCCATTTTGGCCCCGCCCCCCCATTTCGGCCCCGCCCCTCCCCCCCACACCTTCATGGCGTCCCCTGCTGATGACGTCAATGCAGCGGTCGTGGGGGCGGGGGCAGCGCAGGGCCGGCAGGGGGGCGGGGCAAAAACCGTCACAGGTGGGGCAGAGCCGGGGGGCGGGGCCTGGGGAAACCAGTGCGGACCAGTATAAACCAGTATGGACCAGTATAAACCAGTATAAACCAGTGTAAACCAGTGTAAACCAGTATAAACCAGTACAAACCAGTTTAAACCAGTACAAACCAGTACAAACCAGTATAAACCAGTGCAAACCAGTATAAACCAGCTTAAACCAGTTTAAACCAGTTTAAACCAGTATAAACCAGTACGGACCAGTATAAACCAGTTTAAACCAGTGTAAACCAGTATAAACCAGTTTAAACCAGTACAAACCAGTACAAACCAGTATAAACCAGTGTAAACCAGTACAAACCAGTACAAACCAGTATAAACCAGCATAAACCAGTATAAACCAGTGCAAACCAGTATAAACCAGCTTAAACCAGTTTAAACCAGTTTAAACCAGTATAAACCAGTACGGACCAGTATAAACCAGTTTAAACCAGTACAAACCAGTATAAACCAGTACAAACCAGTACAAACCAGTACAAACCAGTATAAACCAGTACAAACCAGTACAAACCAGTACAAACCAGTACGAACCAGTCCCGCCCCCCTCTCTCACCGCTTCCATTGGCGGGCGCGGCCGGGGCGGGCTCGGGGGCGTGGCCTCCCCCGGGCCCCGCCCCCCGGCGCTCCTCGCGCAGCGTCACGGTCTCGCGGCCGGAGCGGAACGTGATGACGACATCCGGCGGCCCCGTGACGTCACAGCCGCTCTCCTCCCGCCGCAGCTCGAGCCCGTCTGCGATTGGTCGAGGGGAGGGGGGGGGGAGGGGTGAGCCCGGATACGCCCCTCCCCTCTTTGACCACGCCCCTTCCCCTCCCGCACACGACTTCCGGTACCTCGCAGTGACGTCAGCGTGGTGCGGCGGCAGGCGGCGCGGGGGGAGGGGGGGCAGAGGGCGGGGCGGCATCCGGTGACGTCACAGAGGGGGCAGCGCAGGGCGGGGACGGCTGGAAAGGGGGAGGGGGGAGGGGCAAAAAAATGGTGGGGGAGGGGCAAAAGGTTTTGGGGGAAACGCCCCCCCAAAAATTTCCCAAAAAAAACGGCGGAAAATACAAAAAAAAAAAAAAAAAAAAAAAAATCGCGCCCCTCCCCCACCCTCAAATGACCCCCGGGGTGGGTGGGGGAGGGGCCCGGGGTGAGGGGTGGGGGAGGGGCCCGAGGTCAGGGTGGGGGAGGGGTTTGAGGTGCGGAGAAAAACCCAAAATCCCCCCCAAAAAAAACCCCAAAAAACCCCAAAAAAATCCCCAAAATTTCAAGCCCCTCCCCCCACACCCAGGGGTAATTTGGGGGGGTTGGGGGGCGTGGCCAGGTGGGGGTGGGGGCGGGGCTTACCTGCTCCCAGCAGCCCCCACAGCAGCGCCAGGCCCCTCCCCCACCCCATCCCGAGGCTCCTCCCCCTCCCCCCCGGGGCGATTTTGGCGCCTCTTTTATAACCCGGGAAAGGGGGGCGGGGCCTAAACGAGACCACGCCCCCTTCTTGTTTCATCACCGCCCCTCCCCCCACCCTGAATTTCCTCTTTTTTATTTTTGGGGCAGGAAATGGGGAAATGAGGGGTGGGGGAGGGGCAGTGGGAAATGTGGGGGAGGGGCAGTGGGAAAGGTGGGGGAGGGGCCAACCGCGCCCCGCCCCCCATTCACGAACGCCACTCGGAACTGACCAATCAGAGCCGCTTTATTTAAATGGGCATTTAAATGGACATTTAATATTTAATTAATTAAACATTAAATATTAATATTTAATATTTAACTAATAAATATTAAATATTAATATTTAATATTTAAATGAATATTAAATGAAGATTTCAATGAATGTTTAAATGAGCATTTAAACGAGGAGGGGGCGTGGCCAATAAATAGGGAGTGGGCGGGGCGCTCAGGGCCGCGCCAGGAGGAGGGGCACCAGCAGGAGGGGGCGTGGCCAGGAGGCGAAGGGGGCGGAGCTCGCCAGCCCGGGGGGCGGGGCTGCCGTGACCGGAAAAGCGGCGTGGGGGGCGTGGCCTCGGCAGGGAGGGGGCGGGGCCATGACGTCACCGCCCGGCGCCACCATGATGGCGTCGCCCCTGGAGGGGGCGGAGCTGGGCGGCGGTGACGTCACCGTGACAGGGGGGGCGGTGCTGGCAGCTGATTGGTCCTTGGGGACATCGGGGACACGCCCCAGAGAGTCCCAGGAGCAGTTGGGGGCGTTGGGCGGGGCCGCCACGCCCATAGTGACGTCATCAAGGTGGGACATGGGCGGGGCGGCGCTTCCTGGGGGCGTGGCCGCAGGTGGGACCGCGGTGGTGGCATCTCGGGGGGCTTCGGTGAGGTGTCCCAAAGCGTCCCCGGGGTCATTGGTGGCACCTGGGTCACCTGTCCCCTCCATGGTGACGTCACTTCCGTTGGCCAGGAGCAGCTTGTCACCTCCTGGGGTCACTGTCACAGGTGGCATCACGGTGGTGGCATCTCGGGGGGCTTCACTGAGGTGTCCCAAAGTGTCCCCAGGGCCATTGGTGACACCTGGGTCACCTGTCACCTCCATAGCGACATCACTCTGGGTGCCCAGCGGTGCTTTGTCACCTCCTGGGGTCACTGGGGCAGGTGGGACCGTGGTGGTGGCATCTCCAGGGGCTTCGCTGAGGTGTCCCAAAGTGTCCCTGGGGTCATTGGTGGCGCCTGGCTCACCTGTCACCTCCATACCAATGTCACCACTGGTGCCCACCAGGACTTTGTCACCTCCTGGGGTCACTGTCACCGGTGCCACCGTGGTGGTGGCATCTCCGGGGGCTTCAGGGACACGTCCCAGAGTGTCCCCAGGGCCGCAGAGGACGCGTGTCTCCTCCGTCCCCTCCATACCGACGTCCCCATGGGTGCCCACCAGCACTTTGTCACCTCCAGGGGTCACTGGGGCAGGTGGGACCGTGGTGGTGGCATCTCCAGGGGCTTCACTGAGGTGTCCCAAAGCGTCCCTGGGGTCATTGGTGGCACCTGGATCTTCTGTCCCTTCCATGGCCACGTCCCCACCATTGGCCAGGAGCGCCTTGCCACTCGCTGGGGCAGAGGTGACAGCTGTGGTGGTGGCATCTCCAGGGGCTTCATTAACACCTCCCACGGTGTCCCCAGGGCCACCGGTGACACCTGGCTCACCTGTCACCTCCATACCAACATCACCACTGGTGGCCGCCAGCACTTTGTCACGTCCTGGGGTCACTGGGACAGATGGGACCGTGGTGGTGGCATCTCCAGGGGCTTCATTAAGGTGTCCCAAAGTGTCCCTGGTGCTGTTGGTGGCACCTGGATCTTCTGTCCCTTCCACGACCACGTCACTTCCATTGGCCAGGAGCAGCTTGTCACCTCCTGGGGTCGCTGTCACAGGTGGGACCACCGTGGTGGCATCTCCGGGGGCTTCACTGAGGTGTCCCAAAGCGTCCCTGGTGCCATTGGTGGCGCTCGGATCTCCTGTCCCCTCCATGGCCGTGTCCCCGCCGGTGTCCCCGGAGCAGTTGGGTGTCCCCAAGGTTGTCCCCAGGGTTGTCCCCATTGATGTCCCCATTGTCCCCATCATTGTCCCCACCGTTGTCCCCGGGGTCTCCTCGCAGTCCGGCGCCGCCGTGGGGGGGGGAGGGGGCGGTGGGGGAGGGGCGCAGAGCCGGGGGGGGGCGGGGGCGGCCCCGGAGGGGGGAGGGGCGCAGAGAGCTGGGGGGGGGAGGGGAGAGAAAAAAAGGGGGAGGGGTCAGGGGGCGTGTCCCGGAAAGGGACCCCCGGAGAGCCCGGAAATGCAAAAAAATACCCCAAAAAAGCCCAAAAATAACAGAGAGACCCCAAAACCACCAAAATAAACCCCAAAAATACCAGAGACCCCAAAACCACCAAAATAAACCCCAAAAATACCAGAGACCCCAAAACCACCAAAATAAACCCCAAAAATACCAGAGAGACCCCAAAACCCCAAAAATCTCAAAGGGACCCCAAAATTCCCAAAATAATCCTTAAAAACACCAAAAAAAAACCCCAAAAATCCCAAAAAAACCCCCCAAAAATCTGAAAGAGACCCCAAAAACCCCAAAATCCCCAAAACCCCCAAAGAGACCTCAAAAAGGGACCCCCGGAGAGCCCGGAAATGCAAAAAAATACCCCGAAAAAGCCCAAAAATAACAACGAGACCCCAAAAACACCAAAATAAACCCCAAAAATACCAGAGAGACCCCAAAACCCCAAAAATTTCAAAGGGACCCCAAAATTCCCAAAATAATCCTTAAAACCACCAAAAAAACCCCCAAAAATCCCAAAAAAAAACCCCAAAAATCCGAAAGAGACCCCAAAAATCCCAAAATCCCCAAAACCCCCAAAGAGACCTCAAAAAGGGACCCCCGGAGAGCCCGGAAATGCAAAAAAATACCCCGAAAAAGCCCAAAAATAACAAAGAGACCCCAAAACCACCAAAATAAACCCCAAAAATACCAGAGACCCCAAAAACACCAAGAATCCTGAAGAAACCCCAAAAATACCCAAAGGACCCAAAAATCCCAAAGAGACCCCAAAAAGGGACCCCCGGAGGCCCCGAAAATACAAAAAAAAAACCCCAAAAATAACAAAGAGACCCCAAAAATCCCAAAGAGACCCCAAAAAACACCCAAAAGGACCCAAAAATCCCAAAATTCCCAAAACCCCCAAAGAGACCCCAAAAACCCCCAAATAAACCCCAAAAATCCCAAAGAGACCCCGAAAACACGAAAATAAACCCCAAAAATACCAGAGAGACCCCAAAATTCACAAAATAAACCCCAAAAACACAAAAAAAATCCCAGAGAGACCCCAAAAATCCCAAAAATCCCAAAGAGACCCCAAAAAAAGGGGACCCCCGGAGACCCCGAAAATACAAAAAAAACCCCAAAAAACCCCCAAAATACCAAAGAGACCCCAAAATAAACCCCAAAAACACAAAAAAAAATCCCAGAGAGACGCCAAAATTCCCAAAATCCCCAAAACCCCCAAAGAGACCCCAAAAAGGGACCCCCGGAGACCCCGAAAATACAAAAAAAAACCAACCCCGAAAATCCCAGAGAGACCCCAAAAATACCCAAAAGGATCCAAAAAATCCCAAAGAGACCCCATAGCACCCCAAAATCCCCCAAAGAGACCCCGAATTCCCCTCAAATCCCCCAAAAATGCCCCATAGCACCCCAAAATCCCCCAAAGGTCCCCATAGAACCCCAAAAATCCCCTCCAGAACCCCAAATTCCCAACTCTGCACCCCATAGAACCCCACAGCACCCCAAAAACCCCCAAAACTCCCCAATATCGCCCCATAGACCCCCATAACCCCCATCCCCACCCCACAGCACCCCAAAAATCCCCTCTAGAACCCCAAATTCCCCCATAGAACCCCATAGCACCCCAAAAAACCCCAAAACTGCCCAATATCGCCCCATAGCACCCCCCAAATCCCCCTCAACACCCCATAAATTCCCTATAGGGCCCCATAGCACCCCATAGATCCCCCATAGCGCCCCAAAACCGCCCCATAGCACCCCCCAAATTCCCCCATAGAACCCCACAGCACCCGATAGCACCCCAAAAATTCCCCAAAACTCCCCAAAACCGCCCCATAGACCCCCCCAAAACCCCCATCCCCACCCCATAGCACCCCATAAATCCCCCAAAACTCCCCAAAACCGCCCCATAGCACCCCAAAAATCCCCCAATATCGCCCCATAGACCCCCCCAAATACCCAACTCTGGCCCCATAGAACCCCATAGCACCCCAAAACCCCCCTTTAGAACCCCATGAACCCCCATCCCCACCGCATAGCACCCCAAAAATCACCTATAGAGCCCCATAGCACCCCATAGATCCCCATAGCACCCCAAAAATCCCCTCAAACCCCCCATAGACCCCCCAAAACTCCCCAATATCGCCCCATAGATCCCCATGAACCCCCATCCCCACCCCACAGCACCCCATAAATCCCCATAGAACCCCATAAATCCCCCATAGGACCCCATAGCACCCCAAAAATCCCCTCTAGAACCCTAAATTCCCCCATAGAACCCCAAAAATCCCCCATGGCACCCCATAACCCCCATCCCGCACCCCACAGCACCCCAAAAATCCCCCATAGGACCCCAGATTCCCCCTCTAGAACCCCAAATTCCCCCATAGAACCCCATAAATCCCCTATAGAACCCCCCAAAACTGCCCAATATCGCCCCATAGCACCCCCAAATCCCCCTCAAATCCCCCACAGCACCCCAAAAATCCCATCTAGAACCCCAAATTCCCCCACAGCACCCTATAGAACCCCATAAATCCCCCAAAACTCCCCAATATCGCCCCATAGACCCCCCCCAAATCCCCCAAAACCGCCCCATAGCACCCCAAAATCCCCTATAGGACCCCATAGATCCCCTATAGGGCCCCATAGCACCCCAAAAACCCCCTCTAGAACCCCAAATTCCCCCATAGAACCCCATAGCACCCCATAAATCCCCCATAGATCCCCCATAGCACCCCAAAAATGCCCCATAGCACCCCAAAATCCCCTATAGGACCCCCATAGCACCCCAAAAATCCCCTCTAGAACCCCAAATTCCCCCATAGAACCCCAAAAATCCCCCATGGCACCCCAAAACTGCCCAATATCGCCCCATAGCACCCCCAAATTCCCCTCAAATCCCCCATAGCACCCCAAAAATCCCCCATAGAACCCCAAAACTCCCCAATATCGCCCCATAGCACCCCAAAACCCCCATCCCCACCCCATATAGAACCCCATAAATCCCCAATGGGACCCCAAATTCCCCCCATAGAACCCACAAATACCCAACTCTGCACCCCATAGAACCCCATAGCACCCCAAAAATCCCCTCTAGAACCCCATAGCACCCCCCAAATTCCCCCATAGCACCCTATAGAACCCCATAAATCCCCCCAAAACTCCCCAAAACCGCCCCATAGCACCCCAAAAATCCCACCATGGGACCCCCAAAATGGCCCCCAACTCTCACCCATCATCATCATCAGCAGCGCCGCGGCCTTCATCCCCTTCATCCCCACCCTCCTCCTCCTCCTCCTCTCCATCGCCGTCGGGCCCCGCCGGGGGTCGGGGGGGGTCCCTTTAACCCCTGCCCCTCCCCCACCCCCGCGGAGGGGGGAGGGGCGCGCTGTGGAATGTGGGGCGGCCCCTCCCCCCCTCAATTAGGGGGCGCCCCGAAAGGAGAAGTAATTAATTAATTAATCAAAGGGGTGTAATTAATGGGCGGGGGCGGTCCCGCCCCTGCCCCAGTGACCCCAAGGGCGGGGCCGGGGTGTGGGGCGGCCCCTCCCCCACCCAGCCGCCATTTCCTGCCCCACAGATTTGGGGTCACCCCCATTTCCTGCCCCACAGATTTGGGGTTCACCCCAATTTCCTGCCCCACAGATTTGGGGTCACCCCCATTTCCTGCCCCACAGATTTGGGGTCACCCCCATTTCCTGCCCCACAGATTTGGGGTTCAACCCCATTTCCTGCCCCACAGATTTGGGGTCACCCCCATTTCCTGCCCCATAGATTTGGGGTCACCCCCATTTCCTGCCCCACAGATTCGGGGTCACCCCAATTTCCTGCCCCATGGATTTGGGGTCACCCCCCAATATCCCGCCCCATGGATTTGGGGTCACCCCTCTGTCCCACCCCACAGATTTGGGGTCACCCCCATTTCCTGCCCCATAGATTTGGGGTTCACCCCAATTTCCTGCCCCACAGATTTGGGGTCACCCCCATTTCCGGCCCCATAGATTTGGGGTCACCCCAATTTTCCACCCCACAGATTTGGGGTCACCCCAATTTCCTGCCCCACGGATTTGGGGTCACCCCCAATTTCCTGCCCCACAGATTTGGGGTTCACCCCCATTTCCTGCCCCACAGATTTGGGGTCACCCCAATTTCCCGCCCCATTGATTCGGGGTCACCCCAATATCCCACCCCACAGATTTGGGGTCACCCCCATTTCCTGCCCCATAGATTTGGGTTCACCCCAATTTCCTGCCCCACAGATTTGGGGTCACCCCCATTTCCTGCCCCATTGATTTGGAGTCACCCCAATTTCCTGCCCCACAGATTTGGGGTCACCCCCATTTCCTGCCCCACGGATTTGGGGTCACCCCCAATTTCCCGCCCCATAGATTTGGGGTTCAACCCAATTTCCAGCCCCACGGATTTGGGGTCACCCCAATTTCCTGCCCCACAGATTTGGGGTCACCCCAATTTCCTGCCCCATAGATTTGGGGTCACCCCAATTTCCTGCCCCACGGATTTGGGGTTCACCCCCATTTCCGGCCCACAGATTTGGGGTCACCCCAATTTCCCGCCCCACAGATTTGGGGTCACCCCCATTTCCCGCCCCACAGATTTGGGGTCACCCCCATTTCCTGCCCCACAGATTTGGGGTTCACCCCCATTTCCTGCCCCACAGATTCGGGTTCACCCCAATATCCCACCCTATAGATTTGGAGTCACCCCCATTTCCTGCCCCATAGATTTGGGGTCACCCCCATTTCCTGCCCCATAGATTTGGGGTCACCCCAATTTCCCACCCCACAGATTTGGGGTCACCCCAATTTCCCGCCCCACACATTTGGGGTTCTCATCCCCCTCCCCCCCCCATTTGGGGTTCCCCCCCCCCCCCTTGTTTTCGTCCCCGCCCCTCCCCCACCCCCGCTCCGTTCCCACGCCTCGGTTTCGCTCCCGGGGGCGGAGTTTTGCTCCCTCCCGGTCACGTGTCCACCCCCACCCGCCAGTCCCGGTCACGTGTACCCGCCCTCCCTTGTCACGTGTCCCCCCTCACGTGTCCCCCCCAGCGCGCTCGCAGTGGGCGTGGCCCAGCCGCTATATAAAAGGAAGGGAGGGGGCGTGGTTTTGTGCGCCAAGCCCCGCCCCCCCCGCGCATGCGCGGCGCGGGCGGCGGCGGCGGCGGCTCCGGGAGCGGCTCCGAGCGGTGCGGGCGGCGCGGGGGGGGGAGGGGGGAGGGGCGGGGGGGGAGGGGCAAAAGGAGGGGGAGGGGCGAAGGGTGGGGGAGGGGCGGAGGGTGGGGGGAGGGAGGAAAGCGCGGGAACGCCGCCCCTCCCCCCTCTGTAATGGCGGCGGCGGCGCGCGGGGCATTGTGGGAGAGGGGGGCGTGGCAAACCAGAAGGGGAGGGGCTTTGCTAAAGTGGGAGGGGCTTAAAGGGTTGTGGGCGGGGCTTGTGGAGCTGTGGTGGGCGGGGCTTAAAATTAAGAGAACGGGGCCTTGGAGGGGGAGAGGGGTCAAAGGGTTGGGGGAGGGGTTTGGGCACGGTGGGAGGGGCTTGAGGGGGTGTGGGCGGGGCTTGGGAAAGGGGAAAGGAGCCTTGGAAAAGGGGAGGAGCCGGAGGGTTTGGGGGAGGGGCTTGTGGGGTCGGGGAGGCGCTTGAGGGGGTGTGGGAGGGGCTTGAGGGGCTGTGGGCGGGGCTTAGGAAAGGAGCTTTGGAAAGTGGGAGGGGCCGAAGGGTTGGAGGAGGGGCTTGGGGGGTTTGGGGGAGTGGTCTGAGGGGTTGGGGGAGGGGCTTGTCGATGGTGGGAGGGGTTTGGGGATGCAAAGCAGGGCCGGAGAGGTGGGAGGGGCTTGGGGGGGACCTCTGGGCGGGGCTTACGAGAAGCCTTGCACGTCGTGGGCGTGGCTTGTGAGCCGGTGGGAGGAGCTTGTGACCGCGTTAGAAAAGCTGGGGCAGGGCGGGCGTGGCCTGGGCGAATGTGGGCGTGTCCCGCGCCGTCCAGGGCGTGGCCATGATGGCGGCGGGGCGGGGCCCGGGGAGCGAGGACGGCGCCTTCGAGGAGGAGGAGGAGGAGGAAGAGGAGGAGGAAGAAGAGGAAGAGGAGGAGGAGGACGAGGAGGAAGAAACGGCCGGAGGTGAGCGGGGGGCGGGGCCGGGGGGCGGGGCTGGGGGGCGTGGCCACGGACGGGGTGGGGGGCGGGGCATTCACTGAGGCCCCCCCCCAGCGCCGCCGGCCCCGCCCGAGGACGACGACGGCGAATCAGAGGAGGCCACGTCGGTGACGTCATCGGGGGACAGCGCCGCCCCCTCCCCCCCCGCCAACGGCTGCGCAGGTCAGGCCCCGCCCCTTCTTCATTGACCCCTCCCACCTGTCATTGACCCCTCCCCCTCCTTTTATTAACCCCTCCCCTTTTGTTATCGCCCCTCCCCCGCAGGTTCCCGGCCCCGCCCATCGGGGGCGGAGCCTCGGCCGTTCCCGGAGCCGCCCTGTGGGGGCGGAGCCTCCCCGGATCCTCCCGGCGCCGCCGTGGCCACGCCCACAAACAGAGAGGGGGGCGTGGCCACGCACAGAGAAGGGGGCGTGGCCCCGCCGCCGGTGGGCGGGGACTGGCACCGCTGCCCCGAGTGTGGGCGTGGCTTCGGCACCTCCCGCGCGCTCAAGGTGCACCGCAGCTACCACGTGGGCCGGAAGCGGCCCCTCCCCCCCCAAGGCCACGCCCCCCCGCCGCCGCCGCCGCCCCGCCCGCAGAGCCCGGCCCCGCCCCCCTCATTTAAATTCCATTACATATGCGCCGAGTGCGGGCTGGGATTCGTCGCCCCCGGCGCGCTCGGCGCCCACCGCTGCCATCATGGCCGCCGGCGCCGCCGCAGCCCCTCCCCCTCGGCCACGCCCTCCCCGCCCCCGCCGCCGCCGCGACGCCCAGCCCCGCCCCCTATCGAGGCCCCGCCCCCCCGGGAGCCGAGCCCCGCCCCCTTCCGCTGCACCGAGTGCGCCGGCGCCTTCGGCCTCGTGGCCGAGCTGCACGAGCACTACATGCTGCACGCGCGGGGCGAGCTCTGAGGACACGCCCACTGTGGGGGGGACACGCCCACCCGGCTGGGGACACGCCCATTGTGGGTGGGACACGCCCACTGTTGAAAGGGACACGCCCATTGTGGGTGGGACACGCCCACTCCTTTCCCATGGCGGCCTGAGGGGGAGGAGGAGGAGGAGGAGGAGGTGTCGGCAACAGGAAGTGATGTCATGGATGGAGGGCGTGGCCTGGCTGATTTTTTTTTTTTTAATTTTGAAAGGGGGGGGTCTGATGTCATCGAGTGACGTCATCGGGGCAGCGTTGGCGGGGTGATGTCATCACGGTGATGTCATTGATAATGAGGGTGGGTTATTGGGTGATGTCGTGATGTCGTCGCGGTGACGTCATCGGGGCGGCGTCGATCAAATGGCGTGATCGGTGTGATGTCATTGGGGGAAACGGCGTTTTGTGTGACGTCATCATTGTGACGTCACCAGGGCTGATGTTAATGGGGTGACGTCATCGCGGTGACGTCACAAGGGCAGCGCCATGTGGAGCTGACATCATAGGGGTGACATAATAACGATGACAGTAAGTGACGTCATAGGTGTGATGTCATTGGGATTATGGCATCGGCGTGACGTCATCGTTGTGACGTCATCTGGGCTGATGTTAACGGGGTGATGTCATCGGGGTGGCATCATAGGGGATGACGTAATAGTGGTGATGGCATCAGGGTGACGTTAATGTGGGTGACGTCACCGGCGTGATGTCATCGAGATAACGGGAGCGGTGTGACGTCATCGTGACGTAACCGTGGTGATTTTATTGGGCGACGTCATCGGGGTGACGTCATTGGGGTCGATCCGCTAGCGTGACGTCATCGGCGTGACAAAGCTCCGCCCCCTCTCTCACCGCCGACGTCACGCCCCAGCAGAGTGGGCGGGGCCGCGCCCCCAACCCCCCCCGCAGTGACGTCACGCTCTCACAGCCAATCGCAACTCGCTTCTTCCGCTTTATTCCTTTCCCCACCGAGCCCCGCCCCCCCTCCCAAAGCCACGCCCCCTCCCCGCCGAAGCCCCGCCCACACCCCCGGCACTCCCAAGGGGGCGTTGCCTCCCCTCGCCCCGCCCCCCGGTGGGCCTGGCCGCAGGCGGAGCAGGCGAAGGGCGAGCCCCGGAGGGCAGCGGACACGGGTCAGGACAGACAGACACAGCCCAGGACAGACGGACGGACACCGGGACGGACGGGCAGACGTGGGGACAGACAGATGGACACCGGGACAGACGGACACCAGGACAGACAGATGGACCTTGGGGACAGACGGACGGACACCAGGACGGACAGACATTGGGACAGACAGATGGGCACCGGGATGGACAGACGTTGGGACAGACGGACGGACGGACACCAGGATGGACAGAGGGACACCCATAGGGACAGACGGACGGACACCAGGATGGACGGACAGACCTTGGGACAGACAGATGGATGCCAGGACAGACACCCATGGGGACAGACTGATGGACATCGGGACGGACGGACACCAGGACAGATGGACACAGGGACAGACGGACGCACGGGGGAAATGGGGGACAGGGGGTGACACCTCTGGGGACGTGGGTGGCACCCTTGGGACCCGGCCAGGGACACCCATGGGGACACAGGGACACCCATGGGTGACACCTGAGGGACATTGGGGACACCCATGGGTGACACCACAGGGACAGGGGTGACACCCATGGGGATATGGGCGGCACCCTTGGGACACGGCCAGGGACACCCATGGGGACACAGGGGACACCACAGGGACATCGGGGACAGGGGTGACACCTCTGGGGACATGGGTGGCACCCTTGGGACACCACAGGGGACACCCATGGGGACACCCCAGAGACACCCATGGGGACACCCTGGGGGTGGCACTGGACACCCAGGGACACCCAACCGGTGTGAGGGGACACGGGGACATTGGTGACACCTCT
The DNA here is from genome assembly GCA_031885435.1 of Passerculus sandwichensis. Taxonomy (NCBI): domain Eukaryota; kingdom Metazoa; phylum Chordata; class Aves; order Passeriformes; family Passerellidae; genus Passerculus; species Passerculus sandwichensis. The sequence continues at coordinate 9,846,619 of CM063151.1, read as the reverse complement.
GGGGACATGGGTGGCACCCTTGGGACACGGCCAGGGACACCCATGGGTGACACCACAGGGACATCGGGGACACCCATGGGGACACCTGAGGGACATTGGGGACATGGGTGGCACCCTTGGGACACAGCCAGGGACACCCATGGGGACACGAGGACAGGGGTGACACCCATGGGTGACACCCCAGAGACACCCATGGGGACACAGGAACACCACAGGGACATTGGGGACATGGGTGACACCCTTGGGACACCACAGGGACACCCATGGGACACGGGGACACCATGGGGACACAGGGACAGGGGTGACACCTCTGGGGACGTGGGTGGCACCCTTGGGACACCCACAGGGACACGGGGACAGGGGTGCACCCTTGGGACACCACAGGGGACACCACGGGGACACGGGGACAGGGGTGACACCCATGGGTGACACCACAGGGACATCGGGGACACCCAGGGGGTGGCGCTGGGACACCCCGGGACGCTTACAGGGACATTTGGGGACATTGGTGACACCCTGGGGACACCCTGGGGACACTGAGGGCCCTCCCGGGGACACTTGGGGACACCCAGGGGGTGGCACAGAGACCCCTGGGGACATTTGGGGACGCACTCATTTCTTTCCCCACCCCATTAATTACCTCATTAATTAACCCCTTAATTAACTCACTCATTTCTACCAAATCCGCTTTATTACACCTCACAAAAAAAGGGGGCGTGGCTTAGGAAGAGGCGGGGGAGGGGGGCGTGTCCGCGCCGATGACATCATCACTGCCGCGCCGATGACGTCACCAGGTAGGGCTGGGCCGGGATTGGCCGCTGCCGCTCCCCGCAGAGCAGCAGCCAATGGGGACGCACGAACAGCAGCGAGGGGCGGAGCTCCAGCGCCTGAGGGAGGGGGAGGGGGGCGGGGCCTGGGGGTCAGAAGGGGGCGTGACCACACCCAGCCAAGCCCCGCCCCCTGTTCCTGATTGGGCCGCACCTCCTCGAAGGCGGGGTCCCAGTCCTGTGACGTCACCACGTGCGTCACCGCGTCGTCCATGTAGGGAGCGAGGGAGCTGCAAACCAGCACAAACCAGCACAAACCAGTATAAACCAGTATGGACCAGTATGGACCAGTACGGACCAGTATAAACCAGTATAGACCAGTAAAAACCAGTAAAAACCAGTATGGACTGGTATAGACCAGTACGGACCACTAAAAACCGGTATAGACCAGTAAAAACCAGTAAAAACCAGTATGGACTGGTATAGACCAGTACGGACCACTAAAAACCAGTAAAAACCAGTATGGACTACTATGGACTGGTATGCACCAGTATGGACCAGAATAGACTAGTAAAAACCAGTATAAACCAGTAAAAACCAGCATGGACCAGTGTAAAACAGTATAGACCAATAAAAACCAGTATGGACCAGTTTGAGCTCCCAGTTCCATCCCAGTCCCACCCAATCCCCTCCCAGTCCCTCCCAGTATAAACCAGTGACCCCAACCCCCCTTTAACGCTTTCCCAGCCCCTCCCAGTATAAACCAGTGAGCCCAAATCTCTTCCCAGTTTATCCCAGTCCCTCCCAGTCCCTTCCCAGTTTATCCCAGTCCCTCCCAGTACAAACCAGTAACCCCAAATCCCATCCCAGTCCCTCCCAGTATAAACCAGTGACCCCAATTCCCATCCCAGTCCCTCCCAGTCCCTTCCCAGTATATCCCAGTATAACCCAGTATATCCCAATCCACTCCCAGTTTATCCCAGTATAACCCAGTGACCCCAATTCCCATCCCAGTCCCTCCCAGTCCATCCCAGTATATCCCAGTATATCCCAGTTTACCCCCCGAACGCCACCACGAGCCGCCGCAGCCGCCGCCCCTCCCCCGCCGGGAACTCTCCGTGCAGGAAGAAACGCTTGTCCTCGAAAAAATCTGCGGGGGCGTGGCCAGAGAGGGGGGCGTGGTCACACACCGGGGGGCGTGGTCACACACCGGGGGGCGGGGCAAAGAACCATTAGGATATATCAGAAAACAGGGCTGGGTTGGAGGCTGGGGGAGGGGCTAAAGGGGAAGTGGGAGGGGCTTGGGGGGTGGGGGCGTGGCACGCACCGGGCAGGGGGGGGATGGGAAGCCCCTCCCCCTCTTCTTCATCCTCGTCATCATCGTCATCCTCGGTGTTCTCCTCGGTGGAGCCGCCAAAGGGGTCGGTGCTGGAAGGGGGGAAAGGACACGCCCACTTGATGTAGGACACGCCCACTTGATGTAGGACACGCCCACTTGGGCTCTGACCACTCCCACCTGATGATGGACATGCCCACTTGAGCCCTGACCACTCCCACCTTATGTAGGACACGCCCACTTGATGTAGGACACGCCCACTTGAGCTCTGACCACTCCCACTTGATGATGGACACGCCCACTTGAGCTATTACAACTCCCACCTGATGTAGGACACGCCCACTTGGGCTCTGACCACTCCCACCTGATGTAGGACACGCCCACTTGATCTCTAACCACTCCCACCCTATGAGGGACACGCCCACTTTATGTAGGACACGCCCACCTGAGCTCTGACCACTCCCACCTGATGTAGGACACGCCCACTTGATGTAGGACACACCCACTTGAGCCCTGACCACTCCCACCTGATGTAGGACACGCCCACTTGAACTCTGACCACTCCCACCTGATGTAGGACACGCCCACTTGATGTAGGACACACCCACTTGAGCCCTGACCACTCCCACCTGATGTAGGACACGCCCACTTGATGTAGGACACGCCCACTTGGGCACTGACCACTCCCACCCTATAAGGGACACGCCCACTTTATGTAGGACAAACCCACTTGATGTAGGACACGCCCACTTGAGCTCTGATCACTCCCACCTAAAGATGGACACGCCCACTTTATGTAGGACACGCCCACTTGAGCTCTGACCACTCCCACCTGATGTAGGACACGCCCACTTGGGCTCTAACCACTCCCACCTGATAATGGACACACCCACTTTATTAGGACATTCCCCTTTAAGGTGGGGCCACGCCCACTTAGAGCGCGGCCACGCCCATTGAATGCATTCGGATGGACACGCCCACTTAATGTGTGGCCACGCCCACATCGGGTTGGGACACGCCCACTTGAAGTGTGGCCACGCCCATTGAATGCATTGGGGTGGGCCGGTCAGGGTGGCCCCGCCCATTAATGGGTGGCCACGCCCACTCCGGGGCAATTTTTAATGTAATAATTTTATAATACTCCCTATGTTTTTAATATTTAGTAATACTTAATTGAATATATTTAATTATATATATTTATTAAATATATTAATTATGTTTAATTATGTATATTATATAATTAAATATATTATATAATCAAATATATTAATATATTTAACATTAATTAATAACACATATTATAGCAATATTCATTATAAAATAATTATCACACTTCATCATTCAATGCAAGCTAAAATTGTAAATAGTATAATTTAAAATTAAAACATGTTATTTAAAATTTAAAATAAATATAATTTAAAAATTGTAAACGTGAATAATTTATATGAACTAGTGAGATTTTAATTTACAACTCCGTAAATATTTAAAAATATGTGTAGTATATATAAAACACAATAAATATAAAAAAATACAAAAATATATATTTATATATAGTAAAAATGTAATATATATTAATTTATACATATAAAGAAAAGAAAAACTATGGAAAAATTTATTATAAATAGAAATATTTAAAAAAATAAAAACTATATATTATTAACTTATATATATATTTATGTATTTATATAAATATTATATATTTACATTCCAATTTAAGGCGTGACCACACCCACTCCAGGCGTGACCACTCCCACTTAATCCCTGACCACGCCCACCCCCGTTTGACCCCGCCCCTTCATTCCAAACTCACTCCTCTGATTGGTCCTCGCTGTCACCTGACTCGGGGGGCGTGGCCGGCGCCGCAGGGGGCGGAGTCTCAGCTTTGTCCATCTGAGGAGGCCCCGCCCCCTTTTTCCCCTTGGGGGAGGGGCGGGGAGGGGGCGGGGCCTCATCAGGCTCCTCCCCCTCACTGCCGGAGGAGGCGGAGCCATCCAGGAGGTACCTGGGGGTGGAGCCAATGTTTGACCACGCCCATTTGTGGGTGTGGCTGCATTTAAGCCCCTCCCACGCGGGTGTAGCCAAAGGGGGCGTGGCTTATCCAGGTGTGGTTACAAGGCTCCGAAATTCTCATTTTTCACCCAAATTTCACCAAATTTTTGGGGTTTTTTGCCATTTTTCCCCTCCCAGGTGAGCCCAAGCCCCAAAACCCCCCAAAATCCCAAATTTTCACCCCAAAACCCTCGTTTTTCACCCTAAATCTCCATTTTTTACCCAAAATTTCCATTTTTCGTCCCAAATTTCACCCAAAATTCACCCAATTGCCACCCAAATTTTACCCGATTTTCATCCAATCCTCAGCCAATTCTTCACCCAATTTTCAACCCCAAAATCCCCATTTTCCACCCAATTTTCATCCCAAATTCCACCCATTTTTCACCCAAATTTCCACCCAATTTTTCACCCAAAAATCCCTATTTTTTACCCAAATTTTCACACAATTTTTACCCAAAATTCACCCAAATACCACCCAAATTTCACCCGATTTTCATCCAATGCTCACCCAATTCTTCACCCAAATTTCGCCCAATTTTCAACCCCAAAAATCCCCATTTTTCACCCAAATTTTCACACAATTTTCACCCAAAATTCACCCAATTACCACCCAAATTTCACCCATTTTTCAATGCAAAAATCCCCATTTTTCACCCAATTTTCACCCAAATTTCCACCCAAGTTTTCACCCAAAAGTCCCCATTTTTTACCCGAATTTTCACACAGTTTTTACCCAATTTACACCCAAATTTCACCCATTTTTCACCCAATTTTCAACCCCAAAAATCCCCATTTTTCACCCAATTTTCACCCAAAAGTCCCCATTTTTTTACCCGAATTTTCACAGTTTTTACCCGATTTCTACCCAAATTTCACCCATTTTTCACCCAAATTTTCAGTCAAATTTCCACCCATTTTTTCACCCAAAAGTCCCCTTTTTTTACCCAAATTTTCACAGTTTTTACCCGATTTACACCCAAATTTCACCCAATTTTCCCACCAATTTTCCCCCATTTTTCACCCAATTTTCCACCCCAAAATCCCCATTTTTTCACCCAATTTTCACCCAAAATTTCACCCAAAATTCACTGAATTTTCACCCAATTTTCACCCAGATTTTCACCAAATACTCACCGAAATGTCACCCAATTTACCCCCAAATTTCACCCATTTTTCACCCAATTTCCACCCAAATTTCCCACGATTTTCCCCCAATTTTCCCCCATTTTTCACCCCAAAAATCCCCATTTTTTACCCAAATTTCACCCATTTTTCACCCAAATTTTCCCTTTTCCCCCCAGATTCCCACTCACGGCCCGCAGCTCAGCCTCCGGCCCCGCCTCTGGCACTCCCAGATCCACCTGGCGCCCACCACGACCCCGCCCTGCTGCCGCGCCCGCGCCGCCTTCGGGGTCCGGGGGAAGGCGCACCTGGCACAGGTAAACACACAAAAAAAATGGGCGTGGCTGCCTTAAAAAGGGGCGTGGCCGCAAAAAATTGGGTGTGGAGGGTGAAAAGTTTGGAAAAAAACAGGGTAAAAATGGGCGTGGTCTTTAAAAGTGGGCGTGGTCTCATAAAATTGGGCGTGGCCGCACCATAAGTGGGCGTGGTCAGGCGAAAAAGGGATATAGAAGTCAAAAATGGGCGTGGCCACACCACAAATGGGCGTAACTGTCCATAAATGGGCGTGGCTGCATCAAAAAGGGGCGTGGCCATCCATAAATAGACATAACTGCTCCAAAATGGGCGTGGTTACTTCAAAATGGGCGTGGCCACGCCTAAAATTGAGACAATCAGCCGAAAATGGGGCGTGGCCGTCTTAAAATGGGTGTGGTCTCCATAAAAAAAAATGGGCGTGGCCATAGCATGAATGGAAATTACAACCCAAAAGTGGGCGTGCACACCCCACAAATGGGCGTGGCTCTCCCGAAAATGGGCGTGGCCACACGAACGGAAATGACAGTTTGAAAATGGGCTGGGACACGCCCTATATGGAAATGACCCCCTCAAAATGGGCGTGGCCACACCATATATGGAAATAACAGCCCAAAAATGGTGTGTGGCCACCCCAAAGTGGGCGTGGCCACCCTATAAATGGTCACCTACACCAGGTGTGTGCACTCAGGTGTCCAGTCCGCCATATATGGAAATAACCACCCCAAAAATGGGCGTGGCCACGCCAAATATGCAAATAACCACCCCAAAGTGGGCGTGGCCACGCCCCAGATGGTCACCTACACCAGGTGTGTGCACTCAGGTGTCCAGTCCGGCCAATACTCCGCCATATATGGAAATAACCACCCCAAAGTGGGCGTGGCCATGCCATATATGGAAATAACAGCCAAAAAATGGGCGTGGCCACGCCCTAGATGGTCACCTACATCAGGTGTGGGCACTCAGGTGTCCAGTCCCGCCATTACCTCCGCCATATATGGAAATAACCACCCCAAAAATGGGCGTGGCCATGCCAAATATGCAAATAACCCCCTCAAAATGGGCGTGGCCACGCCCCAGATGGTCACCTACACCAGGTGTGTGCACTCAGGCGTCCAGTCCGGCCGGTACTCCGCCCCCATGGCCGTGGCCGCCGCCCTCAGGTGACCCCGCAGAGGGTTCTGGAACCCGCTCAGCGCCAGCACCACCCCCCCCCAAAATGGGACCCCCGCCCACACCTGGGACCCCCGAATTTTTTTGGGGCGTTCCCGAATTTTTTGGGGGTTTTTCTGAATTTTTTTGAGAATTTTCTGAATTTTTTTGGGAATTTTCAGAATTTTTTTGAGAATTTTCTGAATTTTTTTGGGAATTTTCCGAATTCTTTTGTTGGCTTCCCGAATTTTTTTGGGCGTTTCCCAAATATTTCTGGAGCGTTCCCGAATTTTTCTGGGGGCTGTCCAAATTTTTTTGGGAGGTCCCCGAATTTTTTTGGGAGGTCCCCGAATTTTTTTGGGAGGCCCCTGAATTTTTTTGGGAAGTTCCTGAATTTTTTTGGGAGGTTCCCGGATTTTTCTGGGGCGTTTCTGAATTTTTTTGAGGGTTTTTTTGGGGGGATTTTTGGGGTATTTTGGGCTTTTTTTGGGGGGTCCCGTTGGTGGTGGTGGTGGTGGGGGAGGGGAGGCGGCGCTTGGGGGGCTGTGGGGAGACAAAAAAAAAGGAAAGGAGGGGGGGTTAGAAAGGGAATTTTGGGGGGCTTCAGGTGAAATTTGGGGGCCCCAGGTGGGATTTGGGGAGGTTTGAGGGGTCCCAGGTTGGATTTTGGGGAGGTTTGCAGGGTCCCAGGTGAAATTTGGGGGTCCTCAGGTGAGATTTGGGGGTCCCAGGTGGGATTTGGGGAGGTTTGGAGGGACCCAGGTGGGATTTGGGGGTCCCAGGTGGGATTTGGGGTCCCCAGGTGGGATTTGGGAAGGTTTGGGGGTCCCAAGGTGAAATTTGGGGGTCCCAGGTGGGATTTGGGGAGGTTTGGGGGGTCCCAGGTGAAATTTGGGGGTCCCAGTAGAGATTTTGGGGAGGTTTGGGGGTCCCAGGTGGAATTTTGGGGGCTCCAAGATGGATTTTGGGGGGTCCCAGGTGGGATTTGGGGGTCCCCAGGTGGGATTTGGGGAGCTTTGGGGGTCCCCAGGTGGGATTTGAGATCCCCAGGTGGGATTTGGGGAGGTTTGGAGGGTCCCAGGTGAAATTTGGGGGTCCCAGTAGAGATTCTGGGGAGGTTTGGGGGTCCCAAGGTGGAATTTTGGGGGGTTCCAGATGGATTTTGGGGGGTCTCAGGTGGGATTTGAGGTCCCCAGGTGGGATTTGGGGAGGTTTGGGGGGTCCAAAGTGGGATTTTGGGGTGTCCCAGGTGTATTTTGGGGTGTCCCAGGTGTATCTGGGCTCCCCCAGGTGCATTTTGGGGTGTCCCAGGTGTATCTGGGGTGTCCCAGGTGTATTTTGGGGTGATTTTGGGGTGTCCCAGGTGTATTTTGGGGTGATTTTGGGGTGCCCCAGGTGTATTTTGGGGTGCCCCAGGTGTATTTTGGGGTGATTTTGGGGTGTCCCAGGTGTGTTTGGGGTGTCCCAGGTGTATTTTGGGGTGCCCCAGGTGTGCCCATGTTTATTTGGGGTGTCCCCAGGTGTATTTTGGGGTATCCCCAGGTGTATTTTGGGCTGTCCCAGGTGTCCCCAGGTGTATTTTGGGGTGATTTTGGGGTGCCCCAGGTGTCCCCAGGTGTATTTAGGGTGTCCCCAGGTGTATTTTGGGGTGCCCCAGGTGTATTTTGGGGTGCCCCAGGTGTATTTTGGGGTGTCCCAGGTGTCCCCAGGTGTATTTGGGGTGCCCCAGGTGTATTTCGGGGTGATTTTGGGGTGCCCCAGGTGTATTTTGGGGTGTCCCAGGTGTCCCCAGGTGTATTTTGGGGTGTCCCAGGTGCCCCCAGGTGTATTTTGGGCTGTCCCAGGTGTGCCCAGGTGTATTTTGGGGTGATTTTGGGGTGCCCCAGGTGTGTCCCAGGTGTGCCCTCACCTGTCCGTGCCCGTCCCTCTCCGTCTCCTGCAGCGCGGCCGCGGCGTAGCTGGGCCCGGGGGGGGGCTGGGCGGGGCCTGTGACCGGGGTGGGAGGGGCTTAACTCGGGCCGGGGGGAGGGGCTAAAGGGGGAGGGGCCGGAGGGGGCGTGGCCTCACCTGCGGCGGGGGAGGGGCGTCGGTAGAACAGCGCCCCGGGGGGGCGGCGGGGGCTCCCCTCCCCCTCCTCGCGCAGCGTGAACGCCCCCAGGCGGCGAACCTGGGGTCAGAGGTCACAGGGGTCACCCGGAGGTCACCCACGGGTCACTCACACAGCGGTCACTCAGTGGTCACTCAGCGGTCACTCAGGGGTCAGTCATTGGTCAGTATGGTCAGTGGTCAGTGATTGGTCAGTGGTCACTCAGTGGTCACTCATTGGTCACTCACTGGTCAGTGGTCACTCCCTGGTCACTCAGTGGTCACTCAGTAATCACTCAGTGGTCACTCCCTGGTCACCCATTGGTCAGTGGTCACTCCCTGGTCCCCCATTGGTCACTCACTGGTCAGTGGTCACTCCCTGGTCCCTCATTGGTCACTCAGTGGTCACTCATTGGTCAGCGGTCACTCCCTGGTCACTCATTGGTCAGTGGTCACTCCCTGGTCCCCCATTGGTCACTCACCGGCGCCGGGGGCGGTTCCTCGCCCTCCTCGGGGGCAGCGAAGGCTCTGATGAACGCCAGGCCGTACGGGCGGCTCTGGGGGCGGGGCCGGCAGGTGAGACCGGGCAGGTGAGACCTGACCCCGCCCCCAGCTGTGTCCCCTCCCCCTGGGGTGTGTCCTGACCCCCTCCAGGTGAGCTCCAGGTGTGCTCTGAACCCCTCAGGTGAGTCCTGACCCTCCCAGGTGAGCTCCAGGTGTGCTCCAGGTGAGTCCTGACCCCTCCAGGTGAGCTCCAGGTGTGCTCTGAATCCCCTCAGGTGAGTCCTGACCCCCTCAGGTGAGTCCTGACCCCTCCAGGTGAGCTCCAGGTGTGCTCTGAACCCCCTCAGGTGAGTCCTGACCCTCCCAGGTGGGCTCCAGGTGAGTCCTGACCCCCTCAGGTGAGTCCTGACCCCTCCAGAAGAGCCCCAGGTGTGCTCTGAACCCCGTCAGGTGAGTCCTGACCCCCTCAGGTGAGCTCCAGGTGAGACCTGACCCCCTCCCAGGTAAATCCTGACCCCTCCAGGTGAGCTCCAGGTGTGCACCAGGTGAGTCCTGACCCCCTCAGGTGAGCTCCAGGTGAGTCTTGACCTCCCTCAGGTGAGTCCTGAACCCCTCAGGTGAGTCCTGAACCCCTCAGGTGACCCCTGACCCCTCCAGGTGAGCTCCAGGTGTGCTCCAGGTGTGCTCCAGGTGAGTCCTGACCCTCCCAGGTGAGCTCCAGGTGTGCTCCAGGTGAGTCCTGACCCTCCCAGGTGAGCTCCAGGTGAGTCGTAACCCTCCCAGGTGAGCTCTGAACCCCCTCAGGTCAATTTTGACCCCGCCCAGGTGAGTCCTGACCCCCTCAGGTGAGTCCTGACCTTCCCCAGGTGAGTCTTGACCCCCTCAGGTGACCCCTGACCCCTCCAGGTGAGCTCCAGGTGTGCTCCAGTTGAGTCCTGACCCCCTCAGGTGAGCCCCAGGTGTGCTCTGAACCCCCTCAGGTGAGTCCTGACCTCCCCCAGGTGAGTCCTGGCCCCCTCAGGTGAGCTCCAGGTGAGTCTCGACCCTCCCAGGTGTGCTCTGACCCCTCCAGGTAAGCTCCAGGTGAGTCCTGACCCTCCCAGGTGAGCTCCAGGTGAGTCTTGACCCTCCCAGGTCAATTTTGACCCCACCCAGGTGAGTCCTGACCTCTCCAGGTGTGTTCTGACCCCCCTCAGGTGAGCTCCAGGTGAGTCCTGACCCCCTCAGGTGACCCCTGACCCCCCCTCAGGTGACCCCTGACCCCTCCCAGGTGTGTCCCCTCGCCCAGGTGCGCTCACCTGGCAGTAGGGCTGGCTCAGCACCACCTGCAGCCGGTCGTACCTGGCGGTGGGCGTGGCCGCGGTGGGCGTGGCCGGGCGCTTGACCAATGACTGGGGCCCAAAGAGCCGCACCCGGCCTGGCCCCGCCCCCGCCCGGCTCTCGCTGGGTGACATCAGAGCCGAGCTGGGGAGGAGCACCTGGGACAGGTGAGAGACAGGTAAGATAAGGGTGAGGTAGGGACAGGTGAGATAAGGACAGGTAGATATGGACAGGTGAGACATGGACAGGTGAGATGGGACAGGTGAGATGGGACAGGTGAGATATGGACAGGTGAGATAAGGACAGGTGAGATAAGGACAGGTGAGATATGGACAGGTGAGATATGGACAGGTGAGATGGGACAGGTGAGATATGGACAGGTGAGATATGGACAGGTGAGATATGGACAGGTGAGATAAGGACAGGTGAGATAAGGACAGGTGAGATGGGACAGGTGAGATGGCACAGGTGAGACATGGACAGGTGAGATACAGGTAACCCCCAGGTGAGACTCAGGTGTCCCCAAATTCTCTAATTTTCACCGTTTTCCCCCAAATTTTCTCCGATTTTCTCCAAATTTTCACCGATTTCCCCCAGATTTTCAGCATTTCCCCCATTCTCCCGCCCCCAGGTGTGCCCAGGTGTGCCCAGGTGTGCCCAGGTGCGCCCAGGTCTCACCTGGAACTCTCCCCCGGCAGAGCAGCCCAGCAGCACCTCCACGAAGGCGGCGCCGTCGTTGCCGATGTGCAGCGAGTGGATGGGCCTGGTGTCGCCCAGCTGGGACCAGTATGGACCAGTTCAAACCAGTAAACCCCCAGTGCCATCCCAGTTCAAACCAGTAACCCCCAGTGCCATCCCAGTTCAAACCAGTAACCCCCAGTGCCATCGCAGTCCTTCCCAGTATAAACCAGTAACCCCAAATCCCCCCTCTAACCCTTTCCCAGTCCCTCCCAGTTTATCCCAGTGCCCCTCAATCCCCTCCCAGTTTATCCCAGTCCCCTCCCAGTATAAACCAGTAACCCCAAATCCCCCCTCTAACCCTTTCCCAGTCCCTCCCAGTTCATCTCAGTCCCTCCCAGTTTATCCCAGTGCCCCTCAATCCCCTCCCAGTCTATCCCAGTCCCTCCCAGTATAAACCAGTAACCCCAAATCCCCCCTTTAACCCTTTCCCAGTCCCTCCCAGTTTATCCCAGTCCCTCCCATTGCCCCTCAATCCTCTCCCAGTATAAACCAGTAACCCCAAATCCCCCCTCTAACCCTTTCCCAGTCCCTCCCAGTTTATCCCAGTCCCTCCCATTGCCCCTCAATCCCCTCCCAGTATAAACCAGTAGCCCCAAATCCCCCTCTAACCCTTTCCCAGTCCCTCCCAGTTTATCCCAGTCCCTCCCATTGCCCCTCAATCCCCTCCCAGTATAAACCAGTAACCCCAAATCCCCCTTTAACCCTTTCCCAGTCCCTCCCAGTTTATCCCAGTCCCTCCCATTGCCCCTCAATCCCCTCCCAGTATAAACCAGTAACCCCAAATCCCCCTCTAACCCTTTCCCAGTCCCTCCCAGTTCATCCCAGTCCCTCCCAGTTCATCCCAGTCCCACCTCCAGCACCACACTCAGCTGTTTCTCGCCCGCCGTCGCTCCCCTCCATTTCCCGCCATCGTCGGGCCTCAGCAGATTCTCCGCCGGGTGACGCTGCGGACGCACCGGAGCCTCAACAACGAACCCAAACGCGCGGGACCGGCACCGGAACCTCCTCCCGGTACCGGGACCTCCTCTCCCGCTCCCACCGAACCCCTCAGAACCCACCGGATCCGCGCTGGTCACCGACACCACCCGCGTGAACGGGATCTCCGCCATCGCCTCCTCCCTCCCCTCACGGCGCCACCGGAAGCCCCCTCAGAGCGCCACCGGAAGCTGCCTCACAGCTCCCTCATGGAGGAGACGCTCTGTCCATCACCGCCCCCAACTCTATGGTTTCCCCGCAGTCCTCCCGGAGCTTCTGCGCATGCGCGCGGAGCCGCTCTACCCCGCTAGTCCTCCTCGCCTCTATGGTCACGTGAGGGGGGTTTCCCGCTCTTTTCCAAGCGCGGGAAGCCGTGAGGGGAAAGGGGCGGAACGACGATAATTAAACCTCCGTGAGGCTAATTACGCCTAATAAAGCTTTAGGTAATTAATTAATTAAGATGCGGCGTTAATTAAGAGCGAGACGAGGCGGTTTTGGCGGTTTATTGGCGCGGGGGGAGCCTCCCAGCGCTCCCAGTTCAGCCCAGTAAGCGGCCGTACTCGGCCAGGGCCGAGGATTTCTTCACGCCGTCCCAGATGCGAGCGGCGTAATGGAACCTGCAGGAACCAGTACGGACCAGTTTGGACCAGTATGGGTTAAGAAATGCCCTCCCAGTTCCCTCCCAGTTGGCCCCAAACCTCTTCCCAGTAGCTCCCAGTTGGTCTCCATCGTCTCCCAGTCCCTCCCAGTTTAAACCAGTGCCCCCAAATCCGCCATTAACCCTTTCCCAGTGCCCTCCCAGTTTATCCCAGTCCCTCCCCAGTCCTCTCCCAGTATAAACCAGTAACCCCCAATCCTCCTTTAACCTCTACCCAGCTCCTCCCAGTACAAACCAGTAACCCCAAATCCCCCTCTAACCCTTTCCCAGTCCCTCCCAGTATAAACCAGTGCCCCCAAACCCCCTCCCAGTATAAACCAGTAACCCCAAATGCCCCTCTAACCCTTTCCCAGTCCCTCCCAGTTTATCCCAGTTCATCCCAATCCCCTCCCAGTATAAACCAGTGACCCCCAATCCTCCTTTAACCTCTTCCCAGCTCCTCCCAGTCCCTCCCAGTATAAACCAGTAACCCCAAATCCCCCTTTAACACTTTCCCAGTCCCTCCCAGTATAAACCAGTGCCCCCAAACCCCCTCCCAGTCCCTCCCAGTTTATCCCAGTAACCCCAAATCCCCCTCTAACCCTTTCCCAGTCCCTCCCAGTATAAACCAGTGCCCCCAAACCCCCTCCCAGTATAAACCAGTAACCCCAAATGCCCCTCTAACCCTTTCCCAGTCCCTCCAGTATAAACCAGTGCCCCCAAACCCCCTCCCAGTATAAACCAGTGCCCCCAAACCCCCCTCTAACCCTTCCCCAGTCCCTCCCAGTATAAACCAGTAACCCCAAATCCCCCTTTGACCCTTTCCCAGTCCCTCCCAGTTTATCCCGGTCCCCTCCCAGTGCCCCCAAACCCCTTCCCAGTCCCTCCCAGTATAAACCAGCGCCTCCAAACCCCCTCCCAGTATAAACCAGTAACCCCAAATGCCCCTCTAACCCTTCCCCAGTCCCTCCCAGTCCCTCCCAGTATATCCCAGTCTCACCAGTTCCTCTCGGTCAGCAGGCTGTGCGATAACTGGGAGCGCGCGGCCGCCAGGACCCGACCCCGGAGCCGGGCCAGGAGCCCCCCGAGACCCCCCCGGCCCCGGAAGGGGGGCAGGGCGGGGAACAGCGCCCCTCCCCCACCTGTGGGTGAGATTTATACTGGTTTGTACTGGTTTGTACTGGTTTGTACTGGTTATAATGGGTTATAATGGTTATAATGGGTGATACTGGTTTATACTGGGCCAGGAGCCCCCCGAGACCCCCCCGGCCCCGGAAGGGGGGCAGGGCGGGGAACAGCGCCCCTCCCCCACCTGCGGGTGAGATTTGTACTGGTTTGTACTGGTTTGTACTGGTTTGTACTGGTTTGTACTGGTTTGTATTGGTTGGTATTAGTTATAATGGCTATAATGGGTTATAATGGGTTATACTGGTTTATACTGGTTTATACTGGGGTGGGTTCATCCCTGACACCCCCAATGGGAACAGCGCCCCTCCCACACCTGGGAGAGAGAGGTTTGTACTGGTTTGTACTGGTTTGTACTCGTTTGTACTGGTTTGTATTGGTTATAATGGTTATAATGGGTTATACTGGTTTATACTGGGCCAGGAGCCCCCCGAGACCCCCCCGGCCCCGGAAGGGGGGCAGGGCTGGGAACAGCGCCCCTCCCCCACCTGTGGGAGTGAGATTTGTACTGGTTTGTACTGGTTTGTACTGGTTTGTACTGGTTATAATGGTTATAATGGGTTATACTGGGTTATACTGGTTTATACTGGTTTGTACTGGGCCAGGAGCCCCCCGAGACCCCCCCGGCCCCGGAAGGGGGGCAGGGCGGGGAACAGCGCCCCTCCCCCACCTGTGGGGGTGAGGTTTGTACTGGTTTGTACTGGTTTGTACTGGTTTGTACTGGTTTGTATTGGTTATAATGGGTTATAATGGGTTATAATGGGTTATACTGGTTTATACTGGTTTATACTGGGGTGGGTTCATCCCTGACACCCCCAACGGGGACAGCGCCCCTCCCCCACCTGTGGGTGTGAGATTTATACTGGTTTGTACTGGTTTGTACTGGTTTGTACTGGTTTGTACTGGTTATAATGGGATATAATGGGTTATACTGGTTTATACTGGGCCAGGAGCCCCCCGAGACCCCCCCGGCCCCGGAAGGGGGGCAGGGCGGGGAACAGCGCCCCTCCCCCACCTGCGGGAGTGAGATTTATACTGGTTTGTACTGGTTTGTACTGGTTTGTACTGGTTTGTACTGGTTTGTATTGGTTATAATGGGTTATAATGGGTTATAACGGGTTATAATGGGTTATACTGGTTTATACTGGGGTGGGTTCATCCCTGACACCCCCAACGGGAACAGCGCCCCTCCCCCACCTGTGGGGGTGAGATTCGTACTGGTTTGTACTGGTTTGTACTGGTTTGTACTGGTTTTAGCCATTTTTAATGGTTTTTAATGGTTATAATGGTTTATACTGGTTAATACTGGTTTATAGTGGTTTGTACTGGTCTATACTGGTTTATAGTGTTTTATACTGGTTTATAATGATCTATAATGGTTTATAGTGGTGCATACTGGTTTACAATGGTTTATAATGGTCTATACTGGTTTGTACTGGTCCATACTGGTTTATAGTGATCTATACTGGTTTGTAGTGTTTTATACTGGTTTATAGTGATCTATACTGGTTTACACTGGTCCATACTGGTCTATACTGGTCCATACTGGGTTATACCGGTTTATAACGATTTATATTGGTTTAAAATGATCTATACTGGTTTATAATGATTTATACTGGTTTATACTGGTCCATACTGGTTTATACTGATTTATACTGGTCTATAATGGATTATATTGGTTTATAATGATCCATACCGGTCCATACTGGTTTATACTGGTCTATACTGGTTTATACTGGTCTATAATGGTCTATAACGGTCTATAATGGTTTATAATGATCCATACTGGTTTATACTGGTTTATACTGGTTTGTACTGGTCTATAATGATCCATACCGGTCCATACTGGTTTATACTGGTCTATAATGGTTCATATTGGTTTATAATGATCCACTGGTTTATACTGGTTTATACTGGTCCATACTGGTTTATACTGGTCCATACTGGTTTATACTGGTCCATACTGGTTTGTACTGGTCTCACCTCGGGGCAGGGCGTCCTCGGGCTCCTCCTCCAGGGGGGGCACTGGGAGCATGCCCGGGGCTCTGTACTGGTCTATACTGGTCTATAATGGTCTATACTGGTCTATAATGGTTTACAATGATCCATACTGGTTTATACTGGTTTATACTGGTCTCACCTCGGGGCAGGGCGTCCTCGGGCTCCTCCTCCAGGGGGGGCACTGGGAGCATCCCTGGGGCTCTGTACTGGTTTATACTGGTCTATACTGGTCTATAATGGTCTATAATGGTCTATACTGGTCCATACTGGTCCATACTGGTTTATACTGGTCCATACTGGTCTCACCTCGGGGCAGGGCGTCCTCGGGCTCCTCCTCCAGGGGCGGCAGCAGGAACATCCCCGGGGCTCTGTACTGGTCTATACTGGTTTATATTGGTCTATACTGGTCTATAATGGTTTACAATGATCCATACTGGTTTATACTAGTTTATACTGGTCTATACTGGTCTATAACGGTCTATACTGGTCCATACTGGTTTATACTGGTTTATACTGGTCTCACCTCGGGGCAGGGCGTCCTCGGGCTCCTCCTCCAGGGGCGGCAGCAGGAACATCCCTGGGGCTCTGTACTGGTCTATACTGGTCTATAGCAGTCTATACTGGTCTATACTGGTTTGTACTGGTTTATACTGGTTTGTACTGGTTTATACTGGTCCGTACCTCGGGGCAGGGCGTCCTCGGGCTCCTCCTCCAGGGGCGGCAGCAGGAACATCCCCGGGGCTCTGTACTGGTTTATACTGGTCTATAGCAGTCTATACTGGTCTATACTGGTCTATACTGGTTTATACTGGTCCATACTGGTCTCACCTCGGGGCAGGGCGTCCTCGGGCTCCTCCTCCAGGGGCGGCAGCAGGAACATCCCCGGGGCTCTGTACTGGTTTATACTGGTCTATAGCAGTCTATACTGGTCTATACTGGTCTATACTGGTTTATACTGGTCCATACTGGTCTCACCTCGGGGCAGGGCGTCCTCGGGCTCCTCCTCCAGGGGCGGCAGCAGGAACAGATTCACCTCGGGCTCGGCCCCGGGGGCGGCCCCGGGGAGCAGCTCCCGCATGGACAGCGAGCCTGGGGCAGAGGGCAGAGTCACCCCAAAACCGGCAAAACTCACCCCAAAATTACCCCAAAATTCACCCCAAAATCCATCCCAAAAGGGGCAAAAGTCACCCCAAAATCGGCAAAATTCAGCCCAAATTCACCCCGAAATTCACCCCAAAATGGGCAAAATTCACCCCAAAATCCACCCCAAAATCACCCCAAAATTCACCCAAATTCACCCCAAAATCAGCCTGAAATTCACCCCAAAATTCACCCCAAAATGGGCAAAATTCACCCCAAAATCAGCACGAAATCAACCCCAAAATTCACCCCAAAATTACCCCAAAATTCACCCCAAAATGGGCAAAATTCACCCCAAAATTACCCCAGAATTCACCCCAAAATCAGCACAAAATTAACCCCAAAATGGGCAAAATTCACCCCAAAATCAGCACAAAATTAACCCCAAAATGGGCAAAATTCACCCCAAAATTCACCCAAAAATGGGCAAAATTCACCCCAAAATCAGCCTAAAATCAGCCTGAAAATAACCCCAAAACTCACCCCAAAACTCACCCCCAAATTCACCCAAATTCACCTGGGACCCCCCAAACTCCACCTGGGACCCCCAAATTTTCCAAAATCTCCCCGAAATTCACCCCAAATCCCCCCAAACCCCACCTGGGACCCCCCAAACTCCACCTGGGACCCCCCAAACTCCACCTGTGATCCCCAAAATCCACCTGGGACCCCAAATTTTCCCCAAATCCCCACCAAATCCCAACTGAGACCCCCCACATCCCCCCAAAACCCCTGAAAATCCCCCCTAAAATCCCCCCAAACCCCCTCAATTCACCCCAAATCTCCCCAAACTCCACTTGGGACCCCTCAAAATCCAATTTTGGGGGGTAATTTTCCCAAATACCCCCCAAAATTCCCCCCAAATCCCACCTGAGACCCCCCAAACCCCCTGAAAATCCACCTCAAATCCCCCGTAAAATCCCCCAAATCCCCCCAAACTCCACCCGGGACCCCCCAAACTCCACCCGGGACCCCCCAAACTCCCCCCGGGACCCCGAATTTCCCCGAATCCCCCCGGTCTCACCCCGGTACTTGAGGCGCGAGTGCGCCATCAGGCGGCCGAGCACGCGCTGCATCTGCCCCAGGCGGCGCGGGGAGAAGCACTCGGGGGGAGCGCGGGTCTGCACGAACACTGCGGGGAGCAAAGGGTTAACGGCACGGCCGGGCACACCTGGCACACCTGGCACACCTGGGCACACCTGGGCACGGCTGGGCACGGCCGGGCGGCGAAAACCCGGCGGGAATCGGTGAAAATTTGGCGAAAATCGGTGAAAATTTGGGGAAAATCGGGCGAGAAATGGGGATTCTGGGGGGATTTTGGGGGGATTTTTTGGGAGGATTTTATGCTAATGGCCTAGACATTAATTACCCATAAATTAATTACCTATAATTAATGAATCCTTACCCAGGTGTGGCTCAGGACCCATAAATGATCAATAATTAATGAATCCTCACCCAGGTGTGGATCAGGACCCATAAAATCAAATTTTAGGGGAATTTTTGGGGGCGATTTTGGGAGAATTTTGGAAGAATTTTGGAGGAATTTTGGGGGAATTTTGGGGGAATTTTGTGGTAGGATTTTATGCCAAGGACCTAGATATTAATTATCCATAAATTAATGACCAATAATTAATTAATCACTCACCCAGGTGTGGCTCAGGACCCATAAATGAGCAATAATTAATGAATCCTCACCCAGGTGCGGATCAGGACCCATAAAATCAAATTTTAGGGGAATTTTTGGGGGCAATTTCAGGGGAATTTTTTGGGAGGATTTTATGCCAATGGCCTAGACATTAATTACCCATAAATTAATTATCTATAATTAATAAATCCTCACCCATGCGTGGATCAAGACCCATAAAATCAAATTTTGGGGGGAATTTGGGGGGAATTTTGGGAGAATTTCATGGGAATTTTGCGGGAATTTTTTTGGGGGATTTTTTGCTAAGGATCTAGACGCGGATTACCTATAAATTAATTAACTGTAATTAATTAATTGCTCACCCAGGTGCGGGTAATACTCGGAGGGCTCCTCGGGCCCGGCCCCGCTCGAGTCGTGGCTCGGGGACGGCGTCGGCGGCTTCACCATCTCGGCCGTCTGCAGGAACCTGGGGCAATTAATTAAGGGGGTAATTAACGGGGTAATTAACGGGGTTTGGGGTAATTAATGGGGTTTGGGGTAATTAATGGGGTTTGGGGCAGTTATGGGGTGGTTTGGGGCAGTTATGGAGAATTTTCGTGTGGTTTTTGTGTCGTTTTTGGGTCATTTTGAGATCATTTTGGGGTCACTTTTGTGTCATTTTTGGGGTCATTTTGGGGTCAGTTTTCTGTCATTTTTTGGCCATTTTTGGGGTCATTTTGGTGTCACTTTTGGGTCATTTTTGTGTCATTTTTGGGTCATTTTGAGATCATTTTGGGGTCACTTTTGCACCATTTTTTGGGGTCATTTTGGGGTCACTTTTGTGTCATTTTTGGGGTCAGTTTTCTGTCATTTTTTGGCCATTTTTGGGGTCATTTTGGTGTCACTTTTGTGTCATTTTTGGGGTCATTTTGGGGTCAGTTTTCTGTCATTTTTTGGCCATTTTTGGGGTCATTTTGGTGTCACATTTCTGTCATTTTTGGGGTCGTTTTGAGGTCACTTTTGTGTCATTTTTTGGCCATTTTTGGGGTCATTTTGGGGTCAGTTTTCTGTCACTTTTTGGTCACTTTTGGGGTCATTTTCACGTCACTTTTGCGTCAATTTTTGGGTCACTTTGTGCCGCTTTCAGGCCATTTTTTGAGTCACTTTTCCGTCATTTTTTGGATCATTTTCAGGCAATTTCGGGGTAATTTTTGGGTCATTCTCAGGTAATTTTCCAACATTTTGAGACCATGTTTTGTGTCGTTTTTTGGGTCATTTTTTGGGTCATTTTGTGCCGTTTTTGGGCCATTTTTCCCTCACCTGTAGAGCCCCAGGTCAGTGAACCAATCCTGCACCAGCAGCACCACGTGGCACACGGTGAACAGGAAGGCGGCGATCTGCAGCGACTGCATTTGCATAAATTAGCATAAATCAGCATAACCAACCCCTCATTAGCATAATTAACCCCTCATTAGCATAATTAGCCCCTCCTTTACCTGGGTCTCCACGTAGGCGTGGGGCAGCGCGAACTCGGGCGGAAGCTTCCGGTCGTTGTTGATCAGGTGATCCAGGTGGGCGGGGCTTAGAATGGGCTGGGGGGCGTGGCCAAGAGGGGTTTGGATCGGTGAGGCCACGCCCATGCAATTTGGGTGGGCGGGGCTTAGGATGGGCTGGGGGCGTGGCCAAAGGGGGTTTAGATCGGTGAGGCCACGCCCACGCGATTTGGGTGGGCGGGGCTTTTTGAGAGGGGGCGTGGCCATTGTGGGGTGGGTCAGTGAGGCCACGCCCACCTCTCCAAATATGGTAATGAGGGGGTGGGGAAAGGGTTAATGAGGGGGGTGGGGTGGTGAAGTTAATTGGGGTGATTACGGTAATTGGAGTAATTATGGTAATTGGGATAATTATGATAATTTGGGTACATTAATCAGAGAAATTACAGTAATTGAGGTGATTAAAACTGGGCTAACTATGGTTATTAAAGTAATTAATTAAATCCTTAAATCAACACCAATTATGGAATAAATAAAGGTAATTAACCACTACTAAAGCGTTTTTCATATAATTAATTATACTTATAAACTAATTAGAGTTCATTAAGAACAACTAAGGTACTTTCAAGCTACTTTCAGGCTGATTAACCCTGTTAATTAACCCAATAAAATTAATTAAGCACGACTAAATTACTTTTTGCAAAATTATTATTATTTATTAATTATTAATTATAATTTATTAATTATTAATTATTAACTATTAATTTTTACTATTAATAATCATTTTTGAGTAATTAATACTGTTAATCAACTAATTAAAATGAATGAACTGCAACTAAGGTGCTTTCAATCCAATTAGTACTATTAACTCAATAATTAACCTTAATTAACCCAAATTAATCAACATTTAGGCTAATTTTTGGACTAATAACAAATATTTACAACCCTATTAACGCTAATTAACAGCAATTAAAGCCAGATAACAACCGATTACAGACAGGTAAAAGGTAATCAAGGGTAACTAAGGGTAACTAAGGTTAATTAGCGCTAATTAGCGTTAATTACCTGCGTGTCCAGGAACAGGACGCGCTCCTGGGTGATGAACAGGTCGATGCCCCCGGTCTGGGCCCCGCCCCTCTCGCGCAGCTCCGGCGGCTGCGGCCGGAACACGAAGGATCTAAAAACCAGTAAAAACCAGTAAAAACCAGTAAAAACCAGTAAAAACCAGTAAAAACCAGTATGGACCAGTACGGACCAGTATGGACCGGTATGGACCAGTATGGACCGGTAAAAGCAGAAAAAACCCGGGGAAAATCCCATTTTTTGCCCCATTTTAGAGCCTGAACTCCACTCCCAGGCCATGCCAATACCAGTATAAACCAGTACGGACCAGTATGGGCTGCTATAAACCAGTGTAAACCAGTATGGACCAGTATAAACCCATCCCAGTAACCCCTAAAGCCCTCCCAGTCCCTCCCAGTATAAACCAGTAACCCCAAATCCCCCTTTAACCCTTTCCCAGTCCCTCCCAGTTTATCCCAGTTTGATCCCAATCCTCTCCCAGTATAAACCAGTGACCCCAAATCCGCCTTTAGCCATTCCCCAGTATAAACCAGTGCATCCCAGCACACCCAGGCCCCCTCCCAGTATAAACCAGTATATCCCAGTATATCTGAATTCCCTCCCAGTCCCTCCAAGTATAAACCAGTAACCCCAAATCCCCCTTTAACCCTTTCCCAGCCCCTCCCAGTACAAACCAGTAACCCCAAATCCCCCTCTAACCCTTCCCCAGTACAAACCAGTGCATCCCAGCACACCCGGACCCCCTCCCAGTATAAACCAGTATATCCCAGTACATCCCAATCCCCTCCCAGCCCCTCCCAGTACAAACCAGTAACCCCAAATTCCCCTTTAACCAGTCCCCAGTATAAACCAGTATATCCCAGTACATCCGGATCCCCTCCCAGTATAAACCAGTAACCCCAAATCCCCCTTTAACCCTTTCCCAGTCCCTCCCAGTACAAACCAGTGACCCCAAATCCCCCTTTAGCCGTTCCCCAGTACAAACCAGTGCATCCCAGACCCCCTCCCAGTATAAACCAGTCCGTCCCAGTATATCCCAGTACCGCGGGTCCTCCTCGGGCTGGTTCCCGGCCAGCAGCGACATCACCGTGGACTTGCCCGTGCCCTGCAGCCCCAGCGCCCCCACCACCAGCACGTCCGTCTGCTCCAGCAGGAACTGGGACAAACTGGGAGTCACTGGGAGCCGCCCGGACACGCCCCCGGACACGCCCACCCCGACAAACCCCACCCCCGGCACAGCCGGTATGAATGGGAGGCAATGGAAGGGTGCCAAGCCACGCCCACCGCACTAAACCCCGCCCCCAGCCTATACTGGGAGTCACTGGGAGGGGCCCGGCCACGCCCCCGGACACGCCCACCCCGACAAACCCCGCCCCCGGCACAGCCGGTATGAATGGGAGGCAATGGAAGGGTCCCAAGCCACGCCCACCGCGCTAAACCCCGCCCCCAGCCCACACTGGGAGTCACTGGGAGGGGCCTGGACACGCCCCCGGCCACGCCCAGCCCGCAAAACCCCGCCCCCGGCACAGCCGGTATGAATGGGAGGCAATTGGAGGGTCCCAAGCCACGCCCACCGCACTAAACCCCGCCCCCAGCCCATACTGGAAGTTACTGGGTTGTTCCCAAGCCACGCCCACCGCACTAAACCCCGCCCCCAGCCCATACTAGGAGTTCCTGGGTTGTTCCCAAGCCACGCCCACCACACTAAACCCCGCCCCCAGACCATACTGGGAGTTACTGGGTTGTTCCCAAGCCACGCCCACCTCGCTAAACCCCGCCCCCAGCCCATACCAGCAACAGGGAGAGTCCGGGCCCCGCCCCCTCCACACAGCCCCGCCCCCAGCCCACACTGGGAGTTACTGGGTTGTTCCCAAGCCACGCCCACCGCACTAAACCCCGCCCCCAGCCCATACCAGCAACAGGGAGAGTCCGGGCCCCGCCCCCTCCACACTGCCACACCCCCAGCCAATACTGGGCGTCACTAAGAGGGTCCTGGCCCCGCCCCCCTGAAGCCCCGCCCACCCCGCCGAAGCCCCGCCCACCTCGAGGGCGCTGTCGCACCAGTTCATTTGCTCGTCCACCAGTTTGATGCTGCTCTTCATCTTCTCGGGCGCCGCCAGCCGGGCCTGGGCCTGGGCCGCTGGGGGAGGGGCCAAGGGGGGACACGCCCACTTGGGGGACACGCCCACCAAGCAAAAAACCCCGCCCGCTTTGTTGTAATTTGCATAAAGCCGGCCGCACCCATTAAAAGCTCTGAACGCGTTAGCGCCGCAATTGAAGTGAAATTTGGGGTTGGCCACGCCCCCACAGGGGCCACACCCAAAATTGGCCACGCCCACAGCGCAAACCACGCCCCCTTTGACTAATTAATCCCATTGACTCTCAGTCTTTGGCCCCGCCCACAAACTGGCCACACCCCAATAACCACACCCAGTCTTGGCCACACCTCCAAGCCAAACCACGCCCATCTCGTCCGCCCAATAATCTTGAGCCTCGTTCTTTAGCCCCGCCCAGAAAATGAAGCCCGCCCCTTTTGTCCACCCAATCTCCATTCGTTTCATCCTTTAGCCCCGCCCACCATGACCACACCCACAACCACACCTCCAATTGTCCACGCCCCCTGAATCCCCGCCTCTTTCCACACCTAATCCAATCCATTTAGCCCCGCCCACTTTAGCTCCTCCCACACCCCACCTCAGAGCACGCCCCTTCAAGCCCCGCCCACTCACG
Source organism: Passerculus sandwichensis (assembly GCA_031885435.1). Taxonomy (NCBI): domain Eukaryota; kingdom Metazoa; phylum Chordata; class Aves; order Passeriformes; family Passerellidae; genus Passerculus; species Passerculus sandwichensis. Next base: position 9,822,363 of record CM063151.1, on the reverse strand, counting down.
GTCCAGCGCGGCAGGCGGGGCCAAGCCCCGGCTGTGCAGTTGATAGACAGGTTGGGTGGGGCGTGGCCCCTCCCTCTCGGTGGGCGGGGCTTGCTGTGGCCCCTCCCCTGGCGCTGCCGAGGCTCCGCCCCCTCCCCGGCCCTCCTCCCCCCGTGCTTTCATCAGCACGATGGGCGGGGCCGGCGCGGGAGGGGGCGGGGCTTGTGCTGGCCCCGCCTTGGGGGCGGCCGGAGGCAGCTGCTGCTGGGTAAAAATAGAAAATGACGTCATGGGGCGTGGCTACAACAGGTGGGAGGGGCCACAGCCACTTTTAGGTGTAGCCACACCCCCTTGGATAGTGGCCACGCCCCCACGGCTCACCCGTTCTGCAGGGGGCTTGGCCAGGATGATTGGCGTCTTCTGTAGGGTCCCTGCTGGCTCCTCCCCCAGCTCCTGTGGGCGGGGCAAGGTCTGTTAGGCCACACCCACCATGCTCACCATCAGCCACGCCCACTCAGGTGTAGCTACGCCCCCTGTCCGGCCTCTCATTGTTCTTTATAGGACTCTAGGCCACGCCTCCTATGTGTCACACCCGTCAGTCACGCCCGACTCCCAGCCCCACCCCATTCATCTCCTGTCAATCATTCCTAAGACACGCCCCTCTCTCCGGTGCTGTCAATCATTTTCAAGCCCTGCCCTCTCCAGAATACCCACCCCTTGCAGCTGCTGTCAATCAACCACAAACTCCGCCCCATACACATGTCAATCAATTCTAATTCCTGCCCCCACATATCTGCTGTCAGTCAACCCCAAGCCCCGCCCCATCCCCACACAACTGCTGTCACTCATACCCAAGCCCCGCCCTACTCCCCACAGAGCTGCTGTCAATCATTTTCTAGCCCCGCCTCACTCACACAGCCGCTGTCAATCAACCCCAAACCTGCCCTACACCCCACAGAGCTGCTGTCAATCATGACCAAGCCCCGCCCCACTCCCCTCACAACCACTGTCAATCATTCCCAAGCCCGGCCCCACTCCCCTCACACCCACTGTCAATCATTCCCAAGCCCGGCCCCACTCCCCACACAACCGCTGTCAATCATCCCCAAGCCCCACCCCCTTTAGCCCCGCCCACCCTCCTCTCTCCGCCTCCCTCCGGTTCCTTCTCCCGGTTCCAGCAGCGGCGCCGCGCGCCGGGGGCGGGGCTCTGCCCGGAGTCCGACATGGCGGCGGCACCGGGGCGGCTCCGGGCCCCGAGCGGCTCCCGGGGACGGTCTGGAGGGTCCTGAGGGGCTCCCGGAGCGTCTTGGGGGGCTCCCGGAGGATCTTGAGGGGCTCCCGGAGGGTCTTGAAGAGTCCCGGAGGGTCCTGAGGGGGTCCCAGAGGGTCGTGAGGGGGACCCGGGGAGGTTCGAGAGGGTCCCGGATGCTCCTGAGGGAGTCCCGGGGGTCTTGAGGGGGTCCCGGGAGGTTTTTGAGGGTCTTGAGGGGATCCCGGAGGTTCCTGAGGGGGCGCCGAAGGTTTCTGAAGGGCTCCCGGAGAGTCCCGGAGAGGATCCCGAGGGTCCCGGAGGTTCCTGAGCGGGTCCCGGAGAGTCTTGAGGGGTGCCGGGGGTTCCTGAGGGGGTCCCGGAGAGGATCCCGGGGGTACCGGAGGCTCCTGAGGGGGTCCCGGGGAGGCTTTTGGAGGTCCCGGAGGTTGCTGAGGGGGTCCCGGGAAGGTTCCGGGAGGCTTTTGGACGTCCCGGAGGCTCCTGAGAAGGTCCCGGCGAGGCCCCGAGCGGCTGTCAGGGAGGTTTTTTGGGGTTCCCGGGAGAGCTTTAGAGGTCCCCGGCAAGGTTTTAGGGGTCTCCGGGAAGGTTTTAATGGACGCGGGGAGATTTTTGGGGTCCCCGGGAAGGTTTTGGGGCTCCCGGGGAGGTTTTAGGGGCTCCCGGAGCCCCTGAGGGCTCCTGAGGCCGCTTCCGGTTCCGTTCCCGCTGCTCCCGCCCGCGCGCGCGGCCTGAGGGGAAAGGGGGCGTGGCCTGTGAGAGATGGCTGTGCGCATGCGCGGAGCCGTGGAGGCCGAAAAAAAGACCCTCAAAAAAAACCCCGAAAATCCAAAAATCCCCCCCAAAAATTCCCTCAAAAATCCCAAAATTTCACTTTAAAAACCGCCCAAAATCCCAAAATTTCTTTTTAGAAACCCCCCAAGAATTCCCATTAAAATGCCCAAAATGTCCCAAAATTTCCCTTTAAAAACCCCCAAAATTTCTAAAACAAACCCGAAAATTGCCAAAATTTATCTTTTAAGCTCCCCGCAAACATCCCTAAAAAGTTCCAAAAGCTCTCTTTAAAAACCCCCCAAAAAATCCCCGAATAGTGCCGAAACTTCCCTTAAAAAACCCCAAAACAATACGCGAAAAAAATTCAAAATTCACCAAAATGTTCCAAAATTTCTATTTTAAAAAAGTAAAAGTAATAATTATTAAAAAAGATTTAAAAGAATAAACAAAAACCGTCAGGGTGTTCAGGCCACGCCCCCACCCATTCAACACAGCGACAGTGGGCGTGGCTTGCATTCACCATTACGTCATTTTCATCGGCCTTGTGGGCGTGGCGTCGCGGGCGGCATTACGTCATCGACTTAGAGGCGTTGTGGGCGTGGTTTCCGGGGGCAGGGGGCGTGGCCTGGCAGCAATGGCGGCGCTGCGCGTGCTCGTGGGGGTGAAGCGCGTCATTGACTTCGCTGTCAAGGTAAGGGCACAGCTGGGCACAGCTGGGCACAGCTGGCACACCTGGGCACACCTGGGCACACCTGGGCACCCCCAAATCCTCACCGCCATCCCCAAGACTGGCACCGCCCAGGGAGCCCCGAAATCCCGAAATTTGGGGGGTTTTAGGGGGATTTTTGGGTTTTTTGGGGGGATTTTGGGGGTCTGGGCACACCTGGGCACACCTGGGCACACCTGGCAACCCTCAAAAAAACACAAAAAACCCCCCAAAAAATCCAAACAAATCCGCAAAAAATCTCCACAAACCCAAAATTCCCAAAATTTGGTCTCCAGTTTTAGTCCTTGGGGGAGGGCACTGACCTGGGCACACCTGGGCACCCAAAATCCACCCAAAAAAACCCAAAAAATCGCAAAAAATGCGCAAAAATCCCCGGAAAAAATCACAAAAAATCGCAAAAGCAATCACAGAAAACCAAATAAAATCCCCCCAAAATTTTCAAAAAATCCCAAATCCTGTGGCCGTTTTTAGTCTGAGTGTTGGGCACACACCTGGGCACACCTGGGCACCCTAAAACCTCAAGAAAAATCATCCAAAAAATCGCAAAAAATAAAAAAAAAAATCCCAGAAAAATCCCCCAAGCTCCCAGGGGTGGCAGTGCCCACCCTGGGCATACCTGAGCACCCTAAAACTCCCCCAAAAAAAAACCCCAAAAAATCGCAAAAAATAAAAAAAAAATCCCCAAAAAAATAAAAAAAAATCCCAAAAAACCCCCCCAAAAATTGCAAAAAATCCCAGAAAAAATCCCAAAAAAATCCCCAAAAAATAAAAAAAAAATCCAAAAAAAAATCCCCAAAAAAAAAAAAAAAAAAAATCCAAAAAAATCCCAAAAAAATCGCAAAAAGTCCAAAAAAATCACAAAAAATCCAAAAAAAATCCCAAAAAAATCCCAAAAAATCCCCCAAGCTCCCAGGGTGGCAGTGCCCACCCTGTGCACACCTGGGCACTCTAAAACCCCCAAAAAATCGCAAAAAAATCCCAAAAAAATACAAAAAAAATCGCAAAAAATGAAAAATATCCCAAAAAATAATAAAAAAAATCGCAAAAAAATCCCCAAAAAATCCCAAAAAAATCCAAAAAAATCCCCCAAAAAACCGCAAAAAAATTAAAAAAAAAAAGGCAAAAAATAAAAAAAAAAATCCAAAAAAATCATTTAAAAATCCCCCAAAAAATCCCAAAAAAATCCCAAAAAAATCCCAAAAATCCCCGAAGCCCCCAGGTTGGCAATGCCCACCCTGAGGTGCCCGCCGTGCCCGCAGGTGCGGGTGGCGCCGGGCGGGGCGCGGTGCAGACGCAGGGCGTGAAGCACTCGCTGAACCCCTTCTGCGAGATCGCCCTGGAGGAGGCCGTCAGGCTGCGCGAGGCGGGCACGGCCAGCGAGGTCATCGCCGCCAGCCTGGGCACCAAGGCGTGCCAGGTGAGCCGGGCACACCTGGGGGCGCCAAAAGGGCGAAATCCGGGGGGAAAACGGTGAAAATTGGGTGAAAATCGGGTGAAAAACGGCGAAGAAATGGGGATTTTGGGGGGAAGTTTGGGGGTTTGGGCACAGCTGGGGGCACCTGGGGGCACCTGGGCACAGCTGAGGGCACCTGGGCACACCTGGGCACACTAAAATGGGGATATGTGGTGAAAAATTGGGTGAAAAATGGGATTTTGGGGGGAAATTGGGGGTTTGGGCACACCTGGGCACACCTGAGGGCACCTGGGCACACCTGGGCACACTGAAATGGGGATAAATGGTGAAAAATTGGGTGAAAAATGGGCAAAATTTGGGGATTTTAGGGGGAAATTTGGCAATTTGGGCACACCTGGGGTGGCTTTGGGTTGGTTTTGGGATTTTTGGGGCATTTTTGGGGGCATTGGTTGGGGGTTGTTGGGGTAATTTTGAGGTTTTTTTTTAGGGAATATTTTTTGGCATTTTTTGGTTAATTTTGGCGTAATTTTTGGCGTTTTAGAAAGGGCATTTTGGGGGTGTTTTTAGGGTATTTTTGGGGCATTTTTTGGGTAATTTTGGGGTTTTGGGGGGATTTTTTGGGGCATTATTTGGGATGTTTGGGCTGATTTTTGGCTATTTTTGTGTTGGGTTTTTTGGGCCATTTTTTGGGTTATTTTTGGGCCATTTTTGGGTATTTTTGTGTGGATTTTTGTGTGGATTTTTGGGGTTATTTTTGGGTTGATTTTGTGTTATTTTTGGGTGTTTTTGTGCAGATTTTTTTGGGGTAATTTTGGGGTAATTCACACCCGTTTTTTGGGGACATTTCAGGATATTTTAACCCTTTCCTGCCCACAGGAGACCCTCCGCACCGCCCTGGCCATGGCTGATTTTGGGCTATTTTTGGGTTATTTTTGGTGGATTTTTTGTGTGGATTTTTGGGGTTATTTTTGGGTTGATTTTGAGTTATTTTTGGGTGTTTTTGTGTGGATTTTTGGGGTTATTTTTGGGTTGATTTTGGGGTATTTTTGGTCCGTTTTTAACCCTTTCCTGCCCACAGGAGACCCTCCGCACCGCCCTGGCCATGGCCGATTGCGGGTTGATTTTGGGTTGTTTTTGGGTGTTTTTGTGTGGATTTTTTTGGGTAATTTTTTGGGGTAATTTTGGGGTAATTTACACCCGTTTTTTGGGGACCTTTCAGGATATTTTAACCCTTTGCTGCCCACAGGAAACCCTCCGCACCGCCCTGGCCGTGGCTGATTTTGGGCTATTTTGGTGGATTTTTTGGGGGGTTTTTTGGGCTTATTTTTGGGTTGATTTTGGGGTATTTTTGGGTATTTTTGTGTGGATTTTTGGGCTTATTTTTGGGTTGATTTTGGGGTATTTTTGGTCCGTTTTTAACCCTTTCCTGCCCACAGGAGACCCTCCGCACCGCCCTGGCCATGGGCGCTGACCGGGCCGTGCTGGCCGAGCTGGCCGAGGGGGCGCCCGCGGGGCCCCGTGAGGTGGCCACGGCCCTGGCGGGGCTGGTGAAGAAACTGCAGCCGCAGCTGGTGCTGCTGGGCAAGCAGGTATCGATCGGTATCGATCACTTATTGATCGCTTATTGATTCCAATAAACCCCTATAGATCCCTTATAGATCCCAATAGAACCTTCTAGAACCCCTCTAGAACTCCTCTAGAACCCCTCTAGATGCTCCGCAGACCCCAATAAACCCCTATCGATCCCCTATCGATCGGTTCTGTCCATCCCCAGGCCATCGATGACGATTGCAACCAGACCGGGCAGCTCCTGGCCGCCATGTTGGACTGGCCGCAGGTAGGCCGCGCGCGCGCGCGGGGCACCATGGGATACATCCCCCCTCATAAGGGGGGGATAAATCCCACAATCCTCTGCGGCAAGTGGGGGGGGGGGGGGATAAATCCCACAGCCCCTTGCGGTAAAGGGGGGGATAAATCCCACAATCCCTTGCGGTAAAGGGGGGGGATTGTGGGATATATTCACCCCTTAGTCGCGGGGGATTGTGGGATATATTCACCCCTAAGTCGCGGGGGATTGTGGGATATATTCACCCCTGAGGGTGTGAAATTGAGGGGGGCCCAGTCCATACTGGGACAGGCCCAGTCCATACTGTGAGGGTCTAACTCATACTGGGACAGGCCCAGCCCATACTGGGAGGCTCCCCAGTTCAATCCCAGTTCTAACTGGTCCTTTGCAGGGCACGTTCGCCTCGCGGGTGCAGCTGGAGTCGGGCGGCGTGCTGGTGGAGCGCGAGGTGGACGGGGGCCTGGAGACGCTGCGGCTGCGCCTGCCCGCCGTGCTCACGGCCGACCTGCGGCTCAACGAGCCCCGCTACGCCACCCTGCCCAACATCATGGTGAGGGGGCGCCCCGAAAACCCCCAAAAAAACCCCCAAAAAAAACCCCGGGATCATCCGGAAATTCCCCGGAATTGTGGGGGTTCCCATAGCGGGCAATGGGGGTAGACGTGTTGTCCGGGGTGCCTGGGGTCAATGGGAATGGGACTTCCCAAAATTTTCTGGGGTTCCCCAAAATTCTTGGGGTTCCCCAAGTTCCAGGGTCTTCCTCAAATCCCCAGGATCCCCAAATTCCTGAGAAATTCCCCAAAATCCCCAAAATTCCACAAAAAATTCCACAAAAATTCTGGTGGTTCCCATAGGGTTTAATGGGGGTAGACCTGTTGTCCGGGATCAATGGGGTCAATGGGAATGGGATCCTCCAAAATTTTCTGGGGTTCCCGAAAATTCCTCGGGTTCCCCAAAATTCCTGTGGTTCCCCAAACTCCAGGGTCTTCCTCAAATCCCCAGGATCTCCAAATTCCTGAGAAATTCCCCAAAAATCCCCAAAATTCCACAAAAATTCTGGTGGTTCCCATAGGGTTCAATGGGGGTAGACCTGTTGTCCGGGATCAATGGGGTCAATGGGAATGGGATTTCCCAATAAATCCCCAATAAATCTTCAATAAATCCCCAATAAATCCTCAGTAATTCCCCAATAAATCCCTGATAATTTCCCAATAAATCCCCAATAAATCCTCAATAAATCCCCGATGCATTCCCCAATAATTCCCCAATAAATCCCCGATAATTTCCCAATAATCCCCAACAAATCCCCGATAATTCCCCAATAATTCCCCAATAAATCCCCAATAAATCCCCAATAAATCCTCAATAGATCCCCGATGCATTCCCAATAAATCCCTAATAAATCCTCAATAAATCCCTGATAATTCCCCAATAAATCCCCAATAAATCCCCGATAATTCCCCAATAAATCCCCGATAATTTCCCAATAATTCCCCAATAATTCCCCAATAAATCCCCAATAATTCCCCAGTAATTCCCCAATAAATCCCCAATAATTCCCCAATAAATCCCCAATAATCCCCCAATTAATCCCCAATTTTCGTGCCCCCCAGAAAGCCAAGAAGAAGCCCCTGGAGGTGCTGCCGGCCGCCGATCTCGGGGTGCCCGCGGGGCCCCCCCGGCTGAAGGTGCTGCAGGTGCAGGAGCCGCCCCCCAGGGCCGGGGGGGAGAAGGTGGAGAGCGTGGAGAGCCTGCTGGGGAAACTGAGGCACGCCGGCCGGATCTGACACACCAGTACAGACCAGTTCATCCCAGTACAGCCCCAGTGCCGTCCTTGAACCGTCCCAGTTCATCCCAGTCCCCCTTACTGGGGGGGGAGCCTGCTGGGGAAACTGAGGCACGCCGGCAGGCGCTGACACACCAGTGCCCTCCCAGTTCATCCCAGTATAACCCAGTTCATCCCAGTTTGTCCCAGTGCCCTCCCAGTTCATCCCAGGGTGTCCCAGTTCATCCCAGGGCTCTCCCAGTTCATGCCAGTTCACCACAGTGCCTTCCCAGTTCAGATGGGTTCATCCCAGTTTATCCCAGTTTGTCCCAGTGCCCTCCCAGTTCATCCCAGTTCGTCCCAGTCCCTCCCAGTTTATCCCAGTTCATCCCAGTTTATCCCAGTCTGGCCCAGTTTCCCCCCAGTGCCTTCCCCGCCCCCCCAATAAAGGCGTGGCCAGTCTATGACGTCATCGCGTTCTGTTGTGGGGGCGTGGCTTCAAGCGGCGGGGGCGGGGCCATACCCTGGCCCAGTTTTACTGGATTTTACTGGTTTTGCGTGGGTCTTCGCTGCCGGTGCGTCCCAGTATAAACCAGTTTGGCGCTGGAGGGGTCCCAGTGCGTCCCAGTTTGTCCCAGTTCAGCCCCAGCTTGTCCCAGTATAACCCAGTCTGTCCCAGTTCAGGCCCTGGTGGGTCCCAGTCTGTCCCAGCACAACCCAGCGAGTCCCAGTCCCATCCCAGGGCATTCCGGTCTGTCCCAGTATGATCCAGCGGCTCCCAGTCCGCCCCAGTTTGTCCCAGTCCGTCCCAGTTTGTCCCAGTTCGTCCCCGGCGCCTCCGCGTTGCCCAGCAACGCCTCGCCCCGCCCCCGGCGCTGTCAATCAATCGCGTCGCCCAATCAGAGCGCGAGCCACCGTGCCGTCCGCATGGGCGGGCCTTCACCTGACAGACAGCGCTCTGAGCGAATGGGAAGACGCGGCGGGCGGGCGCTGCGGCAGCGCGGACCAATCAGCGCCGCGGAAGCCCTGCAGGAGCGGAGCGGGCGGCCCCGTGCGGCCCCTCAGAGCCGGGGCGGCGGCGGCGGCGAAGATGGCGGCGGCGGACGGCGACGATTCGCTTTACCCCATCGCGGTGCTCATCGACGAGCTCCGCAACGAGGACGTGCAGGTACCGCTACCGGGGCCTCGCCGCGATACCCCCGGCGCCTTTCCGGGGTTTCGGGGCCCTTTCCGTGGCCACCGGGGCCCGGTCGCCATCGCCCCGCTGGTCCGAGGCCCTGCTGCTGATGGCTGCCATGAGACGGCCTCGCTGATTGGTTGAGGCGTCCCGGTCCCCTCAGGGGCGAGCGAATGGGCGGCGGCGTTACATGTGTGGGGCGGTTGGGGGGTTGCGGTGAAAAGCGCCTTCTGATTGGCTGGAGGGGCGGTTTGGGGTTGTAAGGGGCGTTCTGATTGGTCCGCAGCGCGCTGAGGGGGTGGGGGGATCTGCCCCGGCCGCCGCAGCGCCCCCTAGCGGCGGGGCAGCGCGGCTCCCTCCTCGCCGCAGCCAATGGCAGCGCGAGGCCGCGGCAGCGCCGCTCTCTATTGGCTGCCGCCTTCGTGGGCAGGGCTTAGCGGAACCAATCGTGGGCCTCCTCTCTGCCGCGGCGCCGCTGCCGAGCCGTGAAACGCCGCTCCTGATTGGCCAAGCCGCGTTGTGGGCGGGGTTTCCTCATGAGGGGGGCGCTTCCCGCCCTTTTTGACCCCAGATTTTCCCCTTCATTTTCCCAAATTCTCCTGAATTTTCCCCGTTTTCCCTTCCCAGCTGCGCCTCAACAGCATCAAGAAGCTCTCAACCATCGCGCTGGCGCTGGGCGTGGAGCGAACCCGCAGCGAGCTCCTCCCTTTCCTCACTGGTACTGAAATTTGACGGGAAGGGCCCAAAATTGAGGGAAAATCCCTAAAATTTTCGGGGGAACTCTCAAAATTTGAGGGGAAACTCCCAAAACTTGAGGGGAAGGGCCTGAATTTGAGGGGAAACTCCCAAAATTTGAGGGGAAACTCCCAAAATTTGAGGGGCAACTCCCAAAACTTGAGGAGAAACTCCCAAAATTTGAGGGAAAACTCCTAAGATTGGAGGGGAAAGTCCCAAAGTTTGAGGGAAAACTCCCAAAATTTGAGGGGAAACTGCCAAAACTTGCAGGGAAACTCCCAAAACTTGAGGAGAAACTCCCAAAATTTGAGGGAAAGCTCCTAAAACTGAGGGGAAATTCCTAAAATTTGAGGGAAAACTCCCAAAATTTGAGGGAAAACTCCCAAAATTTTAGGGGAAACTCCTAAAATTGAGGGGAAATTCCCAAAATTTAAGGAGAAATTCCCCAAATTTGAGGGAAAGCTCCTAAAATTGAGGGGAAATTCCTAAAATTTGAGGGAAAACTCCCAAAATTTGAGGGGAAACTCCCAAAACTTGAGGAGAAATTCCCAAAATTTGAGGGAAAACTCCTAAAATTGAGGGGAAATTCCTAAAATTTGAGGGAAAACTCCCAAAACTTGAGGAGAAACTCCCAAATTTTGAGGGAAAACTCTCAAAATTTGAGGGAAAGCTCCTAAAATTGAGGGGAAATTCCTAAAATTTGAGGGAAAGCTCCCAAAATTTGAGGGGAAACTCCCAAATTTGAGGGAAAACTCCTAAGATTTGAGGGGAAACTCCCAAAATTTGAGGGGAAACTGCCAAAACTTGAGGGGAAACTCCTAAGATTTGAGGCGAAATTCCTAAAATTTGAGGGGAAACTCCTAAAATTGAGGGGAAATTTCCAAAATTTAAGGAGAAATTCCCAAAAGTTGAGGGGAAACTCCCAAAATTTGAGGGGAAACTCGCATAATTTGATGGGGGAACTCCCAAAATTGAGGGGAAACTCCCAAAATTGAGGGGAAACTCCCAAAATTGAGGGGAAACTCCCAAAATTGAGGGGAAATTTCCAAAATTTAAGGAGAAATTCCCAAAATTTGTGGGGAAACTCCCAAAATTTGAGGGAAAACTCCCAAAATTTAAGGAAAAACTCCCAAAACTTGTGAGGGAGGGATCCTCAGAGTCCACGTGGTGGCGCGGAGGTCCCAAAATCCCCCTAAAATCGCCAAAAACCGCCCGGATTTCGGATTTTGGCCGGGTTTTTTTGAGGTGGGCGGGGCCCGGGGGATGATTGACAGGCGTCGGGGGGCACAGGTGAGTGACGGGCGTGTCACCTGCGCTGTCGCAGACACCATCTACGATGAGGACGAGGTGCTGCTGGCGCTGGCGGAGCAGCTGGGCACCTTCACCGCCCTCGTGGGGGGACCCGAGTTCGTGCACTGCCTGCTGGTAGGAGGGGAAACTCACCTGGGGAGGGGCAAAAACACACCTGGGGGGGTAAAAACCTCACCTGAGGGGGTAAAAATACACATTGGGGGGGTAAATCCTCACCTGAGGGGGTAAAAATACACATTGGGGGGGTAAAGACCTCACCTGAGGGGGTAAAAACCTCACCTGAGGGGGTAAAAATACACATTGGGGGGGTAAAAATACACATTGGGGGGTAGAAACCTCACCTGAGGGGGTAAAAATACACATTGGGGGGGTAAAAACCTCACCTGAGCGGGCAGAAACCTCACCTGAGGGGGTAAAAATACACATTGGGAGGGTAGAAACCTCACCTGAGGGGGTAAAACCTCACCTGAGGGGGTAAAAATACACCTGGGGGGGTAAAAACCTCACCTGAGGGTGTAAAAATACACATTGGGGGGGTAAAAACTCACCTGGGGGGGTAAAAATATACATTGGGGGGGTAAAAACCTCACCTAGGGGGGTAAAAACACACCTGGGGGGGTAAAAACCTCACCTGGGGGGGTAAAAACCTCACCTGAGGGGGTAAAAATACACATTGGGGGGGTAGAAACCTCACCTGAGGGGGTAAAAATACACCTGGGGGGGTAAAAACCTCACCTGAGGGGGTAAAAATGCACATTGGGGGGGTAGAAACCTCACCTGAGGGGGTAAAAATGCACATTGGGGGGGTAGAAACCTCACCTGAGGGGGTAAATCCTCACCTGAGGGGGTAAAAACCTCACCTGAGGGGGTAAAAATACACCTGGGGGGGTAAAACCTCACCTGAGGGGGTAAAAATACACCTGGGGGGTAGAAACCTCACCTGGGGGGGTAAAAATGCACATGGGGGGGTAGAAACCTCACCTGAGGGGGTAAAAATGCACATTGGGGGGGTAAAAACCTCACCTGAGGGGGTAAAAATACACATTGGGCATTGGGGGGGTAAAAACCTCACCTGAGGGGGCAGAAACCTCACCTGAGGGGGTAAAAATACACCTGAGGGGGTAAAAACCTCACCTGAGGGGGTAAAAATACACATTGGGGGGGTAAAAACCTCACCTGGGGGGGTAAAAATGCACCTGGGGGGGTAAAAACCTCACCTGAGGGGGTAAAAACCTCACCTGAGGGGGTGAAAATACACATTGGGGGGGTAAAAACCTCACCTGAGGGGGTAAAAACCTCACCTGGGGGGGTAAAAATGCACCTGGGGGGGTAAAACCTCACCTGAGGGGGTAAAAACCTCACCTGGGGGGGTAAAAACCTCACCTGAGGGGGTAAAAACCTCACCTGGGGGGGTAAAAATACACGTTGGGAGGTAAAAATCTCACTTGAGGGGGTAAAAATACACATTGAGGGGGGTAAATCCTCACCTGAGGGGGTAAAAATACACCTGAGGGGGGTAAAAACCTCACCTGAGGGGGTAAAAACCTCACCTGAGGGGGTAAAAATACACCTGGGGGGGGTAAAAACCTCACCTGAGGGGGTAAAAACCTCACCTGAGGGGGTAAAAATACACATTGGGGGGGTAAAAACCTCACCTGAGGGGGTAAAAACCTCACCTGAGGGGGTAAAAACCTCACCTGAGGGGGTAAAAATACACCTGAGGGGGTAAAAACCTCACCTGGGGGGGGTAAAAACCTCACCTGAGGGGGTAAAAACCTCACCTGAGGGGGTAAAAACACACATTGGGGGGGTAAAAACCTCACCTGAGGGGGTAAAAATACACCTGGGGGGGTAAAAACCTCACCTGAGGGGGTAAAAACCTCACCTGAGGGGGTAAAAATACACCTGGGGGGGGTAAAAATGCACCTGGGGGGGGTAATAATGCACCTGGGGGGGTAAAAACCTCACCTGAGGGGGTAAAAATACACACGGGGAACACCTGAGGGGGACAAAACCACACCTGGGGGGGCAAAAAATACCCCTGGGGGGGTAAAACCACACCTGGGGAAGGTCGAAGCACACCTGGGTGGGGTCAGAACACACCTGGGTGCGCCGAACCCCCGTCCTGTGTCCGTCTGTCTGTCTGGCGTCCGTCTGTCCGTTCTGTGTTCCGTCCTGTGTCCATCTGACCACCCCGTGTCCATCTGACCGCCCTGTGTCCGCCTTTCCATCCCATGTTCCTCTGTGTATCCCACATCCATCTCTCCGTCCAATGTCCATCTCACCACACTGTGTCCATCTGATGGCCCCACGTCCACCTGACCACCCCATGTCCATCTGACCACCCAATATCCGTCTGTCCATCCCACATCCACCTGACCACCCCGTGTCCATCTGACCACCCTGTGTCCATCTGACCACCCCATGTCCATCTGACCACCCAATATCCGTCTGTCCATCCCACATCCACCTGACCACCCCGTGTCCATCTGACCACCCTGTGTCCATCTGACCATCCTGTGTCCATCTGACCACCCTGTGTCCATCTGCCCACCCTGTGTCCACCTTCCCACCCCATGTCCATCTGACCACCCCGTGTCCATCTGATGGCCTCGTGTCCACCTTCCCACCCCACGTTCCTCTGCCCGCCCTGTGTCCACCTTCCCATCCCACGTTCCTTTGACCACCCAGTGCCCATCCCACGTCCACCTGCCTACCCAACGTCCACCTGTCCACTCAACGTCCACCTGTCCACTCAACGTCCACCCATCCACTCACCGTCCACCCGGTGTCCGCAGCCGCCGCTGGAGAGCCTGGCCACGGTGGAGGAGACGGTGGTGCGGGACAAGGCGGTGGAGTCGCTGCGGGCCGTGTCCCACGAGCACTCGCCGTGTCCACCTGTCCACCGCGCGTCCTCCTGTCCATCCCGTGTCCACCTGACCACCCTGTGTCCATCTGACCACCCTGTGTCCTTCTGACCACCCTGTGTCCTTCTGACCATCCTGTGTCCATCTGACCACCCTGTGTCCATCTGACCACCCTGTATCCACCTGACCACCCCATGTCCATCTGACCACACTGTGTCCATCTGATGGCCCCACATCTCTCTGACCACCCTGTGTCCATCTGACCACCCAATGTCCATCTGTCCATCCCACATCCATCACCCCGTGTCCATCTGAGCACCCTGTGTCCACCTGACCACCCTGTGTCCATCTGATGGCCTTGTGTCCATCTGACCACCCTGCGTCCGTATCTCCATCCCATGTTCCTCTGTCCATCCTGTGTCCATCTGACCACCCCATGTCCATCTGACCACCCCATGTCCATCTGACCACCCCGTGTCCATCTGATGACCCCGTGTCCACCTTCCCACCCCACGTTCCTCTGCCCGCCCTGTGTCCACCTTCCCATCCCACGTTCCTTTGACCACCCAGTGCCCATCCCACGTCCACCTGCCTACCCAATGTCCACCTGACCGCCCTGTGTCCACCTGATGACCCCACGTCCACCTGACCACCTTGTGTCCATCTCACCACCCTGTGTCCACCTTTCCATCCCATGTTCCTCTGTCCATCCTGTGTCCATCTGACCACCCAGTGCCCATCCCACCTCAATCTGTGTACTCAATGTCCACCTGTCCACTCACTGTCCACCTGTCCACTCAATGTCCACCTGTCCACTCAATGTCCACCTGTCCACTCAATGTCCGCCTGTCCACTCACTGTCCACCCGTCCGTGCGTCCGCAGCCGCCGCTGGAGAGCCTGGCCACGGTGGAGGAGACGGTGGTGTGGGACAAGGCGGTGGAGTCGCTGCGGGCCGTGTCCCACGAGCACTCGCCATGTCCGCCTGTCCACCGCGCGTCCTCCTCTCCATCCCGTGTCCATCTGACCACCCCGTGTCCACCTCACCACCCTGTGTCCTTCTGACCACCCCGTGTCCATCTGACCACCCCGTGTCCATCTGACCATCCCGTGTCCATCTGACCGCCCTGTGTCCATCTGACCGCCCCATGTCCATCTGACCACCTTGTGTCCATCTGACCACCCCGTGTCCACCTGACCACCTTGTGTCCATCTGACCACCCTGTGTCCATCTGACCACCCTGTGTCCATCTGACCATCCCATGTCCATCTGACCACCCCGTGTCCATCTGACCACCCTGTGTCCATCTGACCACCCCGTGTCCATCTGACCACACTGTGTCCATCTGACCACCCCGTGTCCATCTGATGGCCCCATGTCCATCTGACCACCCAATGTCCATCTGACCATCCCATGTTCCTCTGTCCATCCTGTGTCCATCTGACCACCCTGTGTCCATCTGACCACCCCATGTCCATCTGACCACACTGTGTCCATCTGATGGCCCCATGTCCATCTGACCATCCTGTGTCCATCTGCCCATCCTGTGTCCATCTGATGGCCCCGTGTCCATCTGACCACACTGTGTCCATCTGACCACCCCGTGTCCATCTGACCACCCCGTGTGCATCTGACCACCCTGTGTCCATCTGACCACCCCGTGTCCATCTGACCACACTGTGTCCATCTGACCACCTTGTGTCCATCTGACCGCCCTGTGTCCATCTGCTCACCCTGTGTCCATCTGACCACCCCATGTCCACCTGACCGCCCTGTGTCCATCTGCTCACCCTGTGTCCATCTGACAACCCCGTGTCCATCTGATGGCCCCATGTCCATCTGACCACCCCATGTCCACCTGCCCACCCCGTGTCCATCTGCCCACCCCGTGTCCATCTGATGGCCCCATGTCCATCTGACCACCCTGCGTCCATCTCACCACCTTGTGTCCATCTGACTGTGCTTTGTCCATCTGACCACAGTGTGTCCATCTTTCCATCCCATGTTCCTCTGTCCATCCCACATCCATCTCTCCGTCCAATGTCCATCTGACCACCCTGTGTCCATCTGACCACCCCATGTCCATCTGACCACCCAATATCCGTCTGTCCATCCCACATCCACCTGACCACCCCGTGTCCATCTGATGGCCCCATGTCCATCTGACCACCCCGTGTCCACCTGATGGCCCCATGTCCATCTGACCACCCTGTGTCCATCTGACCACACTGTGTCCATCTGATGACCCCGTGTCCACCTTCCCACCCCATGTTCCTCTGCCCGCCCTGTGTCCACCTTCCCATCCCGCGTTCCTTTGACCACCCAGTGCCCATCCCACCTCAATCTGTGTACCCAACATCCACCAAATGTCCACTCACTGTCCACTCACTGTCCACCCGGTGTCCGCAGCCGCCGCTGGAGAGCCTGGCCACGGTGGAGGAGACGGTGGTGCGGGACAAGGCGGTGGAGTCGCTGCGGGCCGTGTCCCACGAGCACTCGCCGCCCGACCTCGAGGGTCACTTTGTGCCGCTGGTGAAGCGCCTGGCGGGCGGCGACTGGTTCACGTCGCGCACCTCGGCCTGCGGCCTCTTCAGCGTCTGCTACCCGCGCGTCTCCAGCCCCGTCAAGGCCGAGCTGCGGCAGTGAGTGACCGCCCGCGGGGGCAGCGGGGTGGCCGCGGGGTCAGCGGGGTGGCCACGGGGTCAATGGGGTGTCCATGGGGTTATTGGGGTGACCACGGGGTCATTGAGGTGGCCACGGGGTCATTGAGGTGACCATGGGGTCAGCGTGATCAGTGAGGTGACCGCGGGGTCAGCGGGGTGGCCGCGGGGTCAGTGGGGTGGCCACGGGGTTACTGAGGTGGCCACAGGGTTATTGAGGTGGCCACGGGGTTATTGGGGTGACCGTGGGGTCAGTGGGGTGACCAGTCCGTCCTTGGGGTCAGTGGGGTGACCATGGGGTCAGTGGGGTCAGTGGGGTGACCACGGGGTCAGTGGAGTCATTGGGGTGACCACAGGGTCAGTGAGATGGGTATGGGGTCAGTGGGGTGACCATGGGGTCAGTGAGGTCACCATGGGGTCAATGGGGTGGCCACGGGGTTATTGAGGTGTCCATGGGGTCAGTGGGGTGACCGTGGGGGCAGTGGGGTGACCATGGGGTCATTGGGGTGACCATGAGGTCAGTGAGGTGACCGTGGGGTTATTGGGGTGACCATGGGGTCAGTGAGGTGACCAGGGGTTCATTGAGGTGACCACAGGGACAGCAGGGTGACCATGGGGTCATTGGGGTGACCACGGGGTTATTGGGGTGACCGTGGGGTCAGTGGGGTGACCATGGGATAGTGAGGTGACCACAGGGTCAGTGGGGTGACCATGGGGTCAGTGGGGTGACCAATACATCCTTGGGGTCAGTGGGGTGACCATGGGGTCATTGGGGTGACCACGGGGTCATTGAGGTGTCCATGGGGTCAGTGAGGTGACCACAGAGTTACCAATCCATCTTTGGGGTCATTGGGGTGACCATGGGGCCATTGGGGTGGCCGTGGGGTCAGTGGGGTGACCACAGGGTCACCAACCCATCCCAGGTGTGCCCAGGTGTGCCCGCAGGTACTCCCAGGTGCCCTTAGGTGACCCTTGGGTGACCCATAGATGTACCTGGGCCATAGCCAGGTGTGCCCAGGTGTACCCAGTGCCCCTCAGGTGTGCCCAGGTAACTCAGGTGTGCCCGCAGGTACTTCCAAATGCCCATAGGTGACCCTTAGGTGTATCAGGGCCGTACTCAGCCATACTCAGGTGCCCTTAGGTGTGCCCAGGTGCCCCCCAGGTGTGCCCAGGTAACGCAGGTGTGCCCACAGGTACTTCCAGGTGCCCTTAGATGTATCAGGGCCATACCCAGCCATACCCAGGTGCCCTTAGGTGCGCCCAGGTGCCCCCCAGGTGTGCCCAGGTAACGCAGGTGTGCCCGCAGGTACTCCCAGGTGCCCATAGGTGACCCTTAGGTGCACCTGAGCCATACCCAGCCATACTCAGGTGACCCCTAGGTGCCCTCTAGGTGTGCCCAGGTAACACAGGTGTGCCCGCAGGTACTCCCAGGTGCCCATAGATGATCCTTAGGTGCACCTGAGCCATACCCAGCCATACTCAGGTGACCCCTAGGTGTACCCAGGTGCCGCCCAGGTGTGCCCAGGTAACGCAGGTGTGCCCGCAGGTACTCCCAGATGCCCATAGGTGACCCTTAGGTGTATCAGGGCCATACCCAGCCATACTCAGGTGACCCCTAGGTGCCCTCTAGGTATGCCCAGGTAACGCAGGTGTGCCCAGGTAACGCAGGTGTGCCCGCAGGTACTTCCAAATGCCCATAGGTGACCCTTAGGCGTATCAGGGCCGTACCCAGCCATACTCAGGTGCCCCTCAGGTGTGCCCAGGTGTGCCCAGGTACCTCAGGTGTGCCCACAGGTACTTCCAGATGCCCATAGGTGATCCTTAGGTGCACCTGGACCATACCTAGCCATACTCAGGTGCCCCTTAGGTGCGCCCAGGTGCCCCCCAGGTGTGCCCAGGTAACGCAGGTGTGCCCGCAGGTGCTTCCAGATGCCCATAGGTGACCCTTAGGTGTATCAGGGCCATACCCAGCCATACTCAGGTGCCCCTTAGGTGTACCCAGGTGTGCCCAGGTAACGCAGGTGTGCCCGCAGGTACTTCCGGAACCTGTGCTCGGACGACACGCCCATGGTGCGGCGCGCGGCCGCCTCCAAGCTGGGCGAGTTCGCCAAGGTGCTGGAGCTGGAGCACGTCAAGAGCGAGATCATCCCCATGTTCTCCAACCTGGCCTCGGACGAGCAGGTACGGCGCACCTGGGCACACGTGGGTACACCTGGGTACACCTGGGCACACCTGGGGGGGGTTTGGGCACACCTGGATCATCCCCATGTTCTCCAACCTGGCCTCGGACGAGCAGGTACGGCGCACCTGGGCACACCTGGGCACACCTGGGCACACCTGGGTACACCTGGGCACACCTGGGCACACCTGGGGGTCATCTGAATTTTCCTGTGGCCTACCTGGGCATATCTGGGGGGGTCATCTGGATATTCCTGGGCATATCTGGGGGTTACCTGTGCCCACCTGTGCCCACCTGTGCCACGTCTCACCTGTTCAGGACTCAGTGCGGCTGCTGGCAGTGGAGCCGTGCATTGGGGGTTTATCTCTGGGTTATCTCAGGGTTATTTGGGGATTACCTGTGATTCATTTGGGGGTTACCTGTGCCCACTTGTGCCCACCTGTGCCCACCTGTTCAGGACTCAGTGCCGCTGCTGGCGGTGGAGCCGTGCATTGGGGGTTTATCTCTGGGTTATCTCAGATTATCTCAGGGTTATTTGGGGGTTACCTATGACTCATTTGGGGGTTACCTGTGCCCACCTGTGCCCACCTGTGCCACGTCTCACCTGCGCAGGACTCGGTGCGGCTGCTGGCAGTGGAGCCGTGCCTTGGGGGGTCACTGTAGGGTTTATCTCAGGGTTACCTGGTGGATATTTGGGGGTTACCTGTGCCCACCTGTGCCCACCTGTGCCCACCTGCGCAGGACTCGGTGCGGCTGCTGGCGGTGGAGCCGTGCATTGGGGGATCACTGTGGGGTTTATCTCAGGGTTACCTGGGGGATGTTTGGGGTTACCTGTGCCCACCTGTGCCCACCTGTGCCCACCTGCGCAGGACTCGGTGCGGCTGCTGGCGGTGGAGGCGTGTGCATAGTGGGGGTTTATCTCTAGGTTATCTCAGGGTTATCTCAGGGTTACCTGGGGGTTACCTGGGGCTCACCTGTGCCCACCTGTGCCCTGTCTCACCTGTTCAGGACTCGGTGCCGCTGATGGCAGTGGAGCCGTGCATTGGGGGTTTATCTCTGGGTTATCTCAGGGTTATTTGGGGGTTACCTACGGCTCATTTGGGGGTTACCTGTGCCCACCTGTGCCCACCTGTGCCCTGTCTCACCTGTCCAGGACTCGGTGCGGCTGCTGGCGGTGGAGCCGTGTGCACAGTGGGGCATTTATCTCTGGGTTATCTCAGATTATCTCAGGGTTATCTCAGGGTTATTTGGGGATTACCTATGACTCATTTGGGGCTCACCTGTGCCCACCTGTGCCCACCTGCGCAGGACTCGGTGCGGCTGCTGGCGGTGGAGCCGTGTGCACAGTGGGGGTTTATCTCTAGGTTATCTCAGGGTTATCTCTGGGTTATCTCAGGGTTATCTCAGGGTTACCTGGGGGTTACCTGAGCTCACCTGTGCCCACCTGTACAGGACTCGGTGCGGCTGCTGGCGGTGGAGCCGTGCATTGGGGGTTTATCCCTGGATTATCTCAGGGTTATCTCTGGGTTACCTGGGGGATGTTTGGGCTTTACCTGTGCCCACCTGTGCCCACCTGCGCAGGACTCGGTGCGGCTGCTGGCGGTGGAGGCGTGCGTGAGCATCGCGCAGCTGCTGCCGCAGGAGGAGCTCGAGGGGCTCGTGATGCCCACGCTGCGCCAGGCGGCCGAGGACAAGTCGTGGCGCGTGCGCTACATGGTGGCCGACAAGTTCACCGAGGTGAGGGCGCACCTGGGGGGGCGCACCTGGGGGGCGCACCTGGGGGGCACACCTGGGGGGCACACCTGGGGGGCACACCTGGGGGGCACACCTGGGCACACCTGGGGATGGGTTTGGGATGGGTTTGGAGGGCAGTTCAGGGGTTTGGGGTGAGTTTTGGGGGTTTTGGGGGAGTTTGGGGACTCTGGGAGATGTTTGGGCGCACACCTGGGCACACCTGGGGCCACCTGGGTACACCTGGGCACACCTGGGGATGGGTTTGGGATGGGTTTGGAGGGGAGTTCAGGGGTTTGGAGTGAGTTTTGGGGGGTTTGGGGACTCTGGGAGATGTTTGGGGATGCACCTGGGCACACCTGGGCACACCTGGGTACACCTGGGGATGGGTTTGGGGGTGTTTGGAGGGGAATTCAGGGGTTTGGGGTGAGTTTTGGGGGAGTTTGGGGACTCTGGGAGGTGTTTGGGGGCACACCTGGGTACACCTGGGGGCACCTGGGTACACCTGGGCACACCTGGGGATGGGTTTGGTGGGGTTTGAAGGGGAGTTCAGGGGTTTGGGGGAGTTTGGGGACTCTGGGAGATGTTTGGGGGCACACCTGGGTACACCTGGACACACCTGGCATACACCTGAACACACTGGGCACACCCGCACACACCTGTGACACACTGGGCGCACCTGGGACACACCTGGGGCATACATGGGGCACACCTGGGCACACCTGTGACACACCTGGACACACCTGGCACGTACCTGTGCACACTTGGGCACACACGGGCACACCTGGGACACACCTGGGCACACCTGGACCCACTTGGGGCACACCTGGGACATACTTGGGGCACACCTGGACACAACTGTGACACACCTGGGGCCCACCTGGGACACACCTGGGCACACCTGGACCCACTTGGGGCCCACCTGGGACACCTGTGACACACCTGGGCACACCTGGGACACACCTGGCACATACCTGTACACACATGGGCACACCTGGACCCACTTGGGGCACACCTGGGCACACCTGGGACATACTTGGGGCACACCTGTGACACACTGGACGCACCTGGGACACACCTGGGACATACTTGGGGCGCACCTGGACCCACTTGGGGCGCACCTGTGCCACACCTGTGCCACACCTGTGCCCCACCCGTGCCACGCCCGTGCCGCGCCCCCGCAGCTCCAGCGCGCCGTGGGCCCCGAGATCACCAAGACCGACCTGGTGGGCGCCTTCCAGAGCCTGATGAAGGACTGCGAGGCCGAGGTGCGCGCCGCCGCCTCCCACAAGGTCAAAGGTCAGCGGCCACGCCCACCCCGCCCCCCCCGAGGTCCCCAAAATCACCCAAAACCGACCCAAAGTCACCCAAAGCCGGGTTTGGTGTCAGCGACCCAATTTCGGTGGTTTTCAACCCAAATTTGGTGTCTCCAACCCAATCTTGACGTTCTTCAACCCAATTTTGGTGTCACCGACCCAATTTCGGTGAATTTCGACCCAAATTTGGTGTCTCCAACCCGAATTTGGGGTCCCAAACCAAATTTTGATGTCACCGACCCAATTTCAGTGGTTTTCAACCCAAATTTGGTGTCTCCAAACCGAATTTGGGGTCCCAAACCAAATTTTGATGTCACCAACCCACTTTTGGTGGTTTTCGACCCAAATTTGGCGTCCCCAACCCCATCTTGACGTTCTTCAACCCAATTTTGGTGTCACCGACCCAATTTCAGTGGTTTTCGACCCAAATTTGGTGTCTCCAAACCAAATTTGGGGTCCCAAACCGAGTTTTGATGTCACCGACCCAATTTCGGTGGTTTTCAACCCAAATTTGGCGTCCCCAACCCGATCTTGACGTTCTTCAACCCAATTTTGGTGTCACCGACCCAATTTCGGCGGTTTTCAGCCCAGATTTGACATTCCCAACCCAATTTTGGTGTCACCAACCCAATTTCAGTGGTTTTTAACCCAAATTTGACGTTCCCCACCCAATTTTGGTGTCCCCAACCCAATTCCTGTGCTTTTCAACCCAAATTTGGTGTCTCCAACCCAATCTTGGTGTCCCAAACCTAATTTTGACGTCACCAACCCAATTTCAGTGGTTTTCAGCCCAAATTTGGTGTCTCCAACCCGATCTTGACGTTCTCCAACCCAACTTTGGTGTCACCAACCCAATTTTGGTGGTTTTCGACCCAGATTTGGTGTCCCCAACCCGATCTTGATGTTCTTTAACCCGATTTTGGTGTCACCAACCCAATTTCGGTGGTTTTTGACCCAGATTTGGTGTCTCCAAACCAAGTTTGGTGTCCCAAACCGAGTTTTGATGTCGCCAACCCAATTTCGGTGGTTTTCAGCCCAAATTTGGTGTCTCCAACCCAATCTTGATGTTTTTCAACCCAATTTTGGCATCACCGACCCAATTTCGGTGGTTTTCAACCCAGATTTGGTGTCCCCAAACCAAATTTGGGGTCCCAAACCAAATTTTGACGTCACCAACCCAATTTCGGTGGTTTTCAGCCCAAATTTGGTGTCTCCAACCCAATCTTGATGTTTTTCAACCCAATTTTGGCATCACCGACCCAATTTCGGTGGTTTTCAACCCAGATTTGGTGTCTCCAAACCAAGTTTGGTGTCCCAAACCAAATTTTGATGTCACCGACTCAATTTCGGTGGTTTTCGACCCAAATTTGGTGTCTCCAACCCAATCTTGTTGTCACCGACCCAATTTCAGTGGTTTTCGACCCAGATTTGGTGTCCCCAAACCAAATTTGGTGTCCCAAACCAAATTTTGATGTCACCGACCCAATTTCAGTGGTTTTCAGCCCAAATTTGGCGTCTCCAACCCAATCTTGATGTTCTTCAACCCAACTTTGGTGTCACCGACCCAATTTCAGTGGTTTTCGACCCAAATTTGGTGTCTCCAAACCAAATATTGATGTCACCGACCCAATTTCGGTGGTTTTCGACCCAAATTTGGCGTCCCCAACCCCATCTTGATGTTTTTCAACCCAATTTTGGCGTCACCGACCCAATTTCAGTGGTTTTCGACCCAAATTTGGTGTCTCCAAACCAAATTTGGTGTCCCAAACCAAATTTTGACGTCACCAACCCAATTTCGGTGGTTTTTAACCCAAATTTGATGTTCCCAACCCAAATTCGATGTTCCCAACCCAATTTTGGCGTCACCAACCCAATTCCAGTGGTTTTTAACCCAAATTTGACGTTCCCCACCCAGTTTTGATGTCACCAACCCAATTTCAGCGTGTTTTAACCCAAATTTGACGTTCACAACCCAATTTTGGTGTCACCAACCCAATTCCAGTGGTTTTTAACCCAATTTTGGTGTCCCCAACCCAATTTTGGCGTCACAAACCCAATTCCAGTGGTTTTTAACCCAAATTTGACATTCCCAACCCAATTTTGGTGTCCCCAACCCAATTCCAGTGGTTTTTAACCCAAATTTGATGTTCCCCACCCAATTTTGGTGTCACCAACCCAATTTCAGTGGTTTTTAACCCAAATTTGACGTTCCCAACCCAATTTCAGCGTGTTTTAACCCAATTTTGACGCTCACAACCCAGATTTGATGTATTTTAACCCAAATTTGACGTGTTTTGACCCGATTTTGAGGTGTTTTGACCCAAACTTTGGCGTCCCCAGAGTTCTGCGAGAACCTGTCGCCCGACTGCCGCGAGGCCGTGATCATGGGCCAGATCCTGCCCTGCATCAAGGTGAGCACCCGAAACGCACCTGGGCACACCTGGGCGCACCTGGGGGCACCCAAAATACACCTGGGGGCACCTGGGATACACCTGGGCACACCTGGGATACACCTGGGGGCACCTGGGTACACCTGGGGGCGCCCAAAATACACCTGGGGTACACCTGGGCACACCTGGGATACACCTGGGATACACCTGGGGGCACCTGGGGCACACCTGGGCACACCTGGGGGCACCTGGGCACACCTGGGGGCACCCGAAATACACCTGGGGGCACCTGGGCACACCTGGGGGGCACCCAAAACGCACCTGGGCACACCTGGGGGCACCCAAAATACACCTGGGGGCACCTGGGCACACCTGGGGGCACCTGGGCACACCTGGGATACACCTGG
Organism: Passerculus sandwichensis; assembly: GCA_031885435.1. NCBI lineage: Eukaryota > Metazoa > Chordata > Aves > Passeriformes > Passerellidae > Passerculus > Passerculus sandwichensis. Next base: position 9,797,818 of record CM063151.1, on the reverse strand, counting down.
GCACACCTGGGGGAACCCAAAATACACCTGGGAACACCCAAAATACACCTGGGATACATCTGGGCACACCTGGGGGCACCCAAAATGCACCTGGGATACACCTGGGCACACCTGGGATACACCTGGGCACACCTGGGGGCACCTGGGATACACCTGGGGGCACCCAAAATACACCTGGGCACACCTGGGGGGCACCTGGGCACACCTGGGATACACCTGGGCACACCTGGGATACACCTGGGCACACCTGGGCACACCTGGGATACACCTGGGCACACCTGGGGGCACCCAAAATACACCTGGGAACACCCAAAATACACCTGGGGTACACCTGGGGGCACCTGGGATATACCTGGGCACACCTGGGCACACCCAAAATTCACTTGGGAGCACCCAAAATACACCTGGGGGCACCCAAAATGCACCTGGGACACACCTGGGGGCACCTGTGATACACCTGGGCACACCTGGGGGCACCCAAAATACAACTGGGCGCACCTGGGATACACCTGGGCGCACCTGGGCACACCTGGGGGCACACAAAATGCACCTGGGGTACACCTGGGGGCACCCAAAATACACCTGGGCACACCTGGGATACACCTGGGCACACCTGGGGGCACCCAAAATACACCTGGGGGCACCTGGGATACACCTGGGGGCACCTGGGGGCACCCAAAATGCACCTGGGGCACACCTGGGGCACACCTGGGCACACCTGGGTCGGTGTATCGCTCTGGGGACACCTTTGCTCACGTCCTGGTGGCCTCAGAGCCTCTCCCCGAGGCCAGGTGAGCTCACCCGTGCCCACCTGTGCCCACCTGTGCCCACCCGTGCCCACCCGTGCCCACCTGTGCCCACCTGTGCAGGAGCTGGTGTCGGACGCCAACCAGCACGTGAAGTCGGCGCTGGCCTCGGTGATCATGGGGCTGTCGCCGATCCTGGGCAAGGACAACACGGTGGAACACCTGCTGCCCCTGTTCCTGGCACAGCTCAAGGACGAGGTGAGGCACCTGGGCACACCTGGGCACACCTGAGTACACCTGGGTACTGATAGAGATACACAGGAACACATAGAAACAGATAGAAATGAATGGAGTTACATGGGCACACACCTGGGCACACACCTGCTGCCCCTGTTCCTGGCACAGCTCAAGGACGAGGTGAGGCACCTGGGCACACACCTGGGCACACCTGGGTACTGATACAAACACATAGAAATGAATGGAAACACATAGAAAGGAATGGAGTTACCTGGGCACACACCTGCTGCCCCTGTTCCTGGCACAGCTCAAGGACGAGGTGAGGCACCCGGGCACACCTGGGCACACCTGGGCACACCTGGGCACACCTGGGCACACCTGGGTACTGATAGAGACACACAGGAACACATAGAAACACATAGAAATGAATGGAGTTACCTGGGCACACACCTGCTGCCCCTGTTCCTGGCACAGCTCAAGGACGAGGTGAGGCACCTGGGCACACCTGGGCACACCTGGGCACACCTGGGTACAGATACAAACACATAGAAATGAATGGAAACACATAGAAATGAATGGGGTTACATGGGCACACACCTGGGCACACACCTGCTGCCCCTGCTCCTGGCACAGCTCAAGGACGAGGTGAGGCACCTGGGCACACCTGGGCACACCTGGGCACACCTGGGCACACCTGGGTACTGATAGAGACACACAGGAACACATAGAAATGAATGGAGTTACCTGGGCACACACCTGCTGCCCCTGTTCCTGGCACAGCTCAAGGACGAGGTGAGGCACCTGGGCACACCTGGGCACACCTGGGCACACCTGGGCACACCTGGGCACACCTGGGTACTGATAGAGACACACAGGAACACATAGAAACACATAGAAATGAATGGAAACCCATAGAAATGAATGGGGTTACCTGGGCACACACCTGCTGCCCCTGTTCCTGGCACAGCTCAAGGACGAGGTGAGGAACAGCACACCTGGGCACACCTGGGCACACCTGGGTACAGATACAAACACATAGAAACGCATAGAAACAGATAGAAATGAATGGAGTTACCTGGGCACACACCTGGGCACACACCTGCTGCCCCTGTTCCTGGCACAGCTCAAGGACGAGGTGAGGCACCTGGGCACACACCTGGGCACACCTGGGCACACCTGGGTACTGATACAGACACATGGAAACGAATGGGGTTACATGGGTACACACCTGGGCACACAGCTGCTGCCCCTGTTCTTGGCACAGCTCAAGGACGAGGTGAGGCACCTGGGCACACCTGGGCACACCTGGGCACAGATACAAACACATAGAAATGAATGGGGTTACCTGGGCACACACCTGGGCACACCTGGGCACCCATAGAAACACATAGAAATGAATGGGGTTACATGGGGGCGCTCACCTGGGCACACAATGCACTCCCAGTGTTTTCGCAGCTCCCCCTGGTGGCGACTTTGTGAACTGCAGCTTCCTCCCAGTCACTCCCAGTCATTCCCAGTCACTCCCAGTCCCTCCCAGTGCCATCCCAGTGCCCTCCCAGTTCATCCCAGTCACTCCCAGTCCCTCCCAGTTCATCCCAGTCCCTCCCAGTGCCCTCCCAGTCCATCCCAGTCCATCCCAGTCCATCCCAGTCCATCCCAGTGCCCTCCCAGTTCATCCCAGTCGCTCCCAGTCCTCCCCAATGCACTCCCAGTGTTTTCGCAGCTCCCCCTGGTGGCGACTTTGTGAACTGCAGCCTCCTCCCAGTCACTTCCAGTCACTCCCAGTCACTCCCAGTGCCTCCCAGTCCATCCCAGTCCCTCCCAGTCCATCCCAGTGCCCTCCCAGTGACTCCCAGTGCCCCGGCAGTGCCCCGAGGTGCGGCTGAACATCATCTCCAACCTGGACTGCGTGAACGAGGTGATCGGCATCCGGCAGCTGTCGCAGTCGCTGCTGCCGGCCATCGTGGAGCTGGCCGAGGACGCCAAGTGGAGGGTGCGGCTGGCCATCATCGAGTACATGCCGCTGCTGGCCGGCCAGCTGGTGAGACTGGGACGGACTGGGAGGGACTGGGATAAACTGGGAGGCACTGGGAGGGACTGGGAGGGAGTTACAGGCTTATATGGGGCACTGGGATATACTGGGATGTACTGGGAGGGGGCTCTGGTGTGTCCGGCTGGCCATCATCGAGTACATGCCGCTGCTGGCCGGCCAGCTGGTGAGACTGGGACAAACTGGGATGGACTGGGATAAACTGGGAGGGAGTTACAGGCTTGTATGGGGCACTGGGATACACTGGGATGGACTGGGAGGGGGCTCTGGTGTGCCCGGCTGGCCATCATCGAGTACATGCCGCTGCTGGCCGGCCAGCTGGTGAGACTGGGACGGACTGGGATGAACTGGGATGGACTGGGATAAACTGGGATGGACTGGGAGAAGACTGGAGCCGTGTATGGGGCACCGGAGTGGAGTTAGAGGCTCGTGTGGGCTCGTATGGGGGCACTGGGATGGACTGGGAGGGGACTGGGATGGACTGGGTTGTACTGGGAGGGGACTGGGATGGACTGGGTTGTACTGGGAGGCACTGGGAGAGGGTTGGAGGGCACTGGGATAAACTGGGAGGCACTGGGATGGACTGGGAGAAGACTGGAGCTGTGTATGGGGCGCCAGAGTGGAGTTAGAGGCTCGTATGGGGGCACTGGGATGGACTGGGAGGGGACTGGGATGGACTGGGTTATACTGGGAGGCACTGGGAGAGGGTTGGAGGGCACTGGGATATACTGGGATGTACTGGGATATACTGGGAGGAGGTTACAGGCTTGTATGGGGCACTGCAGTGGAGTTACGGGTTGATATGGGGGCACTGGGATATACTGGGAGGCACTGGGATAAACTGGGATGGACTGGGAGGGACTGGGAGGGGTCTGGGACAGACTGGGATATACTGGGATGGACTGGGAGGGACTGGGAGCGAGTTCCAGCCCTGTATGGGGCACTGGGATATACTGGGATGGACTGGGATATACTGGGAGAGGGCTCTGGTGTGCCCGGCTGGCCATCATCGAGTACATGCCGCTGCTGGCCGGCCAGCTGGTGAGACTGGGACAAACTGGGATGGACTGGGAGGCACTGGGAGGGGACTGGGAGGCACTGGGAGAGGGTTGGGGGGCACTGGGATAAACTGGGATGGACTGGGATGGACTGGGAGAAGACTGGAGCCATGTATGGGGCACTGGAGTGGAGTTAGAGGCTCGTGTGGGGGCACTGGGAGGGGACTGGGATGGACTGGGTTATACTGGGAGGGGACTGGGATGGACTGGGTTATACTGGGATGGACTGGGAGAGGGTTGGAGGGCACTGGGATATACTGGGATATACTGGGATGTGCTGGGAGGGAGTTACAGCCCTGTATGGGGCACTGCAGTGGAGTTACGGGTTGATATGGGGGCACTGGGATGGACTGGGATGGACTGGGAGGGGACTGGGATGGACTGGGTTATACTGGGAGGCACTGGGAGAGGGTTGGAGGGCACTGGGATATACTGGGATGTACTGGGATATACTGGGAGGAGGTTACGGGCTTGTATGGGGCACTGCAGTGGAGTTACGGGTTGATACGGGGGCACTGGGATGGACTGGGAGGGGACTGGGATATACTGGGACAGACTGGGAGGGGTCTGGAACAGACTGGGATATACTGGGATGGACTGGGAGGGAGTTCCAGCCCTGTATGGGGCACTGGGATGTACTGGGATGTACTGGGAGGGCGCTCTGGTGTGTCCGGCTGGCCATCATCGAGTACATGCCGCTGCTGGCCGGCCAGCTGGTGAGACTGGGACAAACTGGGATGGACTGGGAGGCACTGGGAGGGACTGGGAGAGGGTTGTGGGGGACTGGGATAAACTGGGATAAACTGGGATGGACTGGGATGGACTGGGAGAAGACTGGAGCCGTGTATGGGGCACTGGAGTGGAATTAGAGGCTCGTGTGGGGGCACTGGGAGGGGACTGGGAGGGGACTGGGATGGACTGGGTTATACTGGGAGGGGACTGGGAGGCACTGGGATAAACTGGGAGGGACTGGGAGAGGGTTGGAGGGCACTGGGATATACTGGGATGTACTGGGAGGGAGTTACAGGCTTGTATGGGGCACTGCAGTGGAGTTACGGGTTGATATGGGGGCACTGGGATGGACTGGGAGGGGACTGGGACAGACTGGGACAGACTGGGATATACTGGGACAGACTGGGAGGGGTCTGGAATATACTGGTATAAACTGGGAGGGACTGGGAGGGACTGGGAGGCACTGGGATAGACTGGGAGAAGACTGGAGCCGTGTATGGGGCGCTGGAGTGGAGTTAGAGGCTCGTGTGGGGGCACTGGGAGGGGACTGGGATGGACTGGGTTATACTGGGAGGGGACTGGGATGGACTGGGTTATACTGGGAGGCACTGGGAGAGGGTTGGAGGGCACTGGGATATACTGGGATATACTGGGATATACTGGGAGGGAGTTACAGCCCTGTATGGGGCACTGCAGTGGAGTTACGGGTTGATATGGGGGCACTGGGATGAACTGGGATGGACTGGGAGGGGACTGGGAGGGGACTGGGGTATACTGGGACAGACTGGGAGGCACTGGGATGAACTGGGATGGACTGGGATGGACTGGGAGGGAGTTCCAGCCCTGTATGGGGCACTGCAGTGGAGTTATGGGTTGATATGGGGGCACTGGGATGGACTGGGATGGACTGGGAGGGGACTGGGATATACTGGGAGGGGTCTGGGAGAGACTGGGATATACTGGGATGGACTGGGAGGGGACTGGGACAGACTGGGATATACTGGGACGGACTGGGAGGGTTTCTTCCTTACTGGTTTATACTGGTGTGTACTGGTTTATACTGGTTTGTACTGGGGTGTGCTGGTTTACGTCGGTTTAAACCGGTCCGTAGTGATGTAGGTTGGTTTATGCTGGTTTGTACTGGTTTATACTGGTCCATACTGGTTTATACTGGTTTTTACTGGTTTATACTGGTCCATACTAGTTTGTACTGGCTTATACTGGTTTGTAGTGGTTGATACTGGTTGATACTGGTTTATACTGGTTTATACTGGTCCTTACTGGTTTATACTGGTTTGTACTGTTTTATACTGGTCCTTACTGGTTTATACTGGTTTGTATTGGTTTATACTGGTTTGTACTGGTTCATACTGGTCCTTACTGGTTCATACTGGTCCTTACTGGTCCTTACTGGTCCTTACTGGTGTGTCCCTCCCCAGGGCGTGGAGTTCTTCGATGAGAAGCTGAACTCGCTCTGCATGGCCTGGCTGGTGGATCACGGTACTGGGGCAAACTGGGATAAACTGGGAGGGACTGGGAGGGACTGGGACAAACTGGGAGGGACTGGGATGGACTGGGACAAAATGGGAGGGACTGGGACAAACTGGGAGGGACTGGGACAAACTGGGAGGGACTGGGATGGACTGGGACAAACTGGGGCAAACTGGGAGGGACTGGGACAAACTGGGATAAACTGGGAGGGACTGGGATAAACTGGGACAAACTGGGGCAAACTGGGAGGGACTGGGACAAACTGGGAGGGACTGGGACAAACTGGGGCAAACTGGGGCAAACTGGGAGGGACTGGGGCAAACTGGGAGGGACTGGGACGGACTGGGACAAACTGGGACAAACTGGGAGGGACTGGGAGGGGATTAATGGGACTGGTTCAAACTGGTTTATACTGGTTTGTATTGGTCTTAATTGGTCTATACTGGTTTATACTGGTCCATATCGGTCCAAACTGGTCCGTACTGGTCCGTACTGGTTCTAACTGGTCTGTACTGGTTTATACTGGTCCGTACTGGTTTATACTGGTCTGTACTGGTTTATACTGGTCCATACTGGTTTATACTGGTCCATACTGGTTTATATTGGTTTGTACTGGTTTACACTAGTCTGTACTGGTTTATACTGGTCCATACTGGTTCTAACTGATCCGTACTGGTTTATACTGGTTTATACTGGTTTATACTGGTCCATACCGGTCCATACTGGTCCTAACTGGTCCATACTGGTCTCCCGGCAGTGTACGCCATCCGCGAGGCCGCCACCAGTAACCTGCGCAAGCTGGTGGAGCGCTTCGGGCACACCTGGGCACAGGGCACCATCGTGCCCAAGGTGCTGGCCATGGCCGCCGACCCCAACTACCTGCACCGCATGACCACGCTCTTCTGCATCAACGTGGGTACCTGGGCACACCTGGGCACAGCCACAGTACACCTGGGAGGGGTGGAACCACACCTGGGCACACCTGGGCACACCTGGGCACTGCCACAGTACACCTGGGATACACCTGGGTATAACCATGGCACACCTGGGTACACCTGGGCACAGCCACTGTACACCTGGGGGCACCTGGGCACACCTGAGAGGGATAGGAACACACCTGGGCACACCTGGGTACACCTGGGCACAGCCACAGTACACCTGAGATACATCTGGGTATAACCATGGCACACCTGGGTACATCCATGGCACACCTGGGTACACCTGAGAGGGACAGGAACACACCTGGGCACACCTGGGCGCACCTGGGCACACCTGGGCACAGCCACAGTACACCTGGGTACACCTGAGAGGGACAGGAACACACCTGGGCACACCTGGGCACAGGGCACCATCGTGCCCAAGGTGCTGGCCATGGCCGCCGACCCCAACTACCTGCACCGCATGACCACGCTCTTCTGCATCAACGTGGGTACCTGGGCACACCTGGGGGCACCTGGGCACACCTGGGCACTGCCACTGTACACCTGGGTACACCTGGGTATAACCATGGTACACCTGGGTACATCCATGGCACACCTGGGTATAGCTAGGATACACCTGGGCACTGCCACTGTACACCTGGGTACACCTGAGAGGGACAGGAACACACCTGGGTACACCTGGGCACACCTGGGGGCACCTGGGCACAGCCACAGTACACCTGAGATACACCTGGGTATAACCATGGCACACCTGGGCACACCTGGGAGGGATAGGAACACACCTGGGCACACCTGGGTACACCTGAGAGGGACAGAAGCACACCTGGGCACACACCTGGGCACAGGGCACCATCGTGCCCAAGGTGCTGGCCATGGCCGCCGACCCCAACTACCTGCACCGCATGACCACGCTCTTCTGCATCAACGTGGGTACCTGGGCACACCTGGGGGCACCTGGGCACACCTGGGCACACCTGGGGGCACCTGGGCACAGCCACAGTACACCTGGGCACACCTGAGAGGGACAGAAGCACACCTGGGCACACCTGGGCACGACCGATGGATGTCCCCAACCCCTGTCCCTTGTCTCACCTGTCCCATCTCACCTGCCCCTGTCTCACCTGTGCAGGTGTTGTCCGAGGTGTGGGGTCAGGAGGTGACCACCATGCAGATGCTGCCCATGGTGTAGAGCAGATCCCATCACACCTGTCCATGTTACCTGTCCCATATCTCACCTGTCCATGTCCCGTATCTCACCTGTGTCTCACCTGTCCCAGGTGCTCTCGGAGGTGTGCGGCCAGGAGGTGACCACCACGCAGATGCTGCCCATGGTGTAGATCCCATCACACCTGTCCCATCACACCTGTCCCATCACACCTGTCCATATCTCACATACCACACCTGTCTGATATCACACCTGTATCTCACCTGTCTCACCTGTCTCACCTGTCCAGGTGCTGTCCGAGGTGTGTGGCCAGGAGGTGACCACCACGCAGATGCTGCCCATGGCCCATCACACCTGTCCCACCTGTCCATGTTACCTGTCCCGTGTCTCACCTGTCCGTGTCCTGTATCTAATCTCTGTCTCACCTGTCTGGTCTCACCTGCCCATATCTCACCTGTGCAGGTGTTGTCCCAGGTGTGGGGTCAGGAGGTGACCACCACGCAGATGCTGCCCATGGCCCATCACACCTGTCCATGTTACCTGTCCCATATCTCACATACCACACCTGTCCCATCACACCTGTCCCATATCTCACCTGTGTCTCACCTGTGCAGGTGCTGTCCGAGGTGTGCGGCCAGGAGGTGACCACCACGCAGATGCTGCCCGTGGCCCATCACACCTGTCCATATCTCACATACCACACCTGTCCATGTTACCTGTCCCATATCACACCTGTATCTCACCTGTGTCTCACCTGCCCAGGTGCTGTCCGAGGTGTGCGGCCAGGAGGTGACCACCACGCAGATGCTGCCCATGGTGTAGATCCCATCACACTTGTCCATATCTCACATACCACACCTGTGTGATATCTCACCTGTCCCATATCTCACCTGTATGTCACCTGTCTCACCTGCCCAGGTGCTCTCGGAGGTGTGCGGCCAGGAGGTGACCACCATGCAGATGCTGCCCGTGGTGTAGATCCCATCACACCTGTCCATGTTACCTGTCCCATATCTCACATACCACACCTGTCCCATCACACCTGTCTGATATCTCACCTGTGTCTCACCTGTCTGGTCTCACCTGTGCAGGTGTTGCCTGAGGTGTGCGGCCAGGAGGTGACCACCACGCAGATGCTGCCCGTGGCCCATCACACCTGTCCATATCTCACATACCACACCTGTCCCATCTCTGACCTGTGTCTCACCTGTCCATATCTCACCTGTCCAGGTGTTGTCGGAGGTGTGCGGCCAGGAGGTGACCACCACGCAGATGCTGCCCACCGTGCTCCGCATGGCCGCCGACGCCGTGGCCAACGTGCGCTTCAACGTGGCCAAGTCGCTGCAGCGCATCGGGCCCATCCTGGACAGCGGGTACTGGGCTATACTGGTTTATACTGGTTTATACTGGTTTATACTGGTTTATACTGGGAGCACTGGTTTTTACTGGTTTTATTGGGTTTTAATGGGTTATAGTGGTTTATACTGGTTATACCAGTGTCGCTGCAGCGCATCGGGCCCATCCTGGACAGCGGGTACTGGGATTTACTGGTTCTTACTGGTTTATACTGGGAGCACTGGTTTATACTGGTTTATACTGGTTTATACTGGTTTTATTGGGTTTTATTGGGTTATAGTGGTTTATACTGGTTATACCAGTGTCGCTGCAGCGCATCGGGCCCATCCTGGACAGCGGGTACTGGGCTATACTGGTTTATACTGGTTTATACTGGGTTATACTGGGATATACTGGGATATACTGGGTTATACTGGGATATACTGGTTTATACTGGGATACACTGGGATATACTGGGTTATACTGGGATACACTGGGATATACTGGGTTATACTGGGACATACTGGGGTATACTGGGTTATGCTGGGTTATACTGGGATATACTGGGATATACTGGGTTATACTGGGATATACTGGGAATAATGATTTATACTGGTTTTACTGGGTTATAAAGGTTATACTGGTTTAGGTCCCTCACCTGTCCCATCTCACCTGTCCTTATCTCACCTGTCCATATCTCACCTGTCCCATCTCACCTGTCCATATCTCAACTGTCCCATCTCACCTGTCCAATCTCACCTGTCCCATCTCACCTGTCCATGTCTCACCTGTCCAATCTCACCTGTCCATATCTCACCTGTCCATATCTCACCTGTCCATATCTCACCTGTCCATATCTCACCTGTCCCATCTCACCTGTCCTTATCTCACCTGTCCCATCTCACCTGTCCCATCTCACCTGTCCATATCTCACCTGTCCATATCTCACCTGTCCCATCTCACCTGTCCTTATCTCACCTGTCCCATCTCACCTGTCCCATCTCACCTGTCCATATCTCACCTGTCCGTATCTCACCTGTCCATATCTCACCTGTCTCACCTGTCCATATCTCACCTGTCTCACCTGTCTCACCTGTCTCACCTGTCTCACCTGCCCAGGACGCTGCAGACGGAGGTGAAGCCGGTGCTGGAGAAGCTGACGCAGGACCAGGACGTCGACGTCAAATACTTCGCTCAGGAGGCGCTGACAGGTGAGGGCACACCTGGGACAGGTGGGGGACACACCTGGGACACCTGGGGACACCTGGGACACACTGGGACAGGTGGGGGACACACCTGGGGAACACCTGGGGACACCTGGGGACACCTGGGACACCTGGGACAGGTGGGGGACACACCTGGGGACACCTGGGACACACCTGGGGACACCTGGGATACACTGGGACAGGTGAGGGACACACCTGGGGACACACCTGGGGCAGGTGAAGGGACACCTGGGGACACACCTGGGGACACGTGGGGACACCTGGGACAGGTGAGGGCACACCTGGGGACACCTGGGATACACTGGGACAGGTGAGGGGACACCTGGGGACAGGTGAGGGACACACCTGGGGACACCTGGGGACACCTGGGGACACACCTGGGACAGGTAGGAAGGGTGAGGGGAAGACCTGGGGACACACCTGGGACAGGTGAGGGACACACCTGGGGACACCTGGGACACCTGGGAGGGCATTTGGGTGGGACCTGGGCACACCTGGGGGGGGATTTGGGACACCTGGGCACACCTGGGGGGACAAAGAGGGGACACTGAGGGACTTGGGTGGGGCACCCAGGTGTGCCCAGGTGTATTTTGGGTGCCCCCAGGTGTATTTTGGGTGCCCAGGTGTGCCCAGGTGCCCCCAGGTAACCCCCGTTTCTCTCTCCCCTCCCCCGCAGTGCTGGCGCTGGCCTGACCCCGCCCCCTCCCCCCCCACCGGGCCCCTCCCCCCGCATGAACCGGAGCTGCGACCGCCCCTCCCCCACCCCACCGCGCCCCCCTCCCCCACCCCGCTGTTGGTTCATTAACTTCCTTAATTAATTAATTAACGATGATTTCGCCGTTAATAAAAACCACAACAACGAGGAGGAGGCTCCGGTGTCGTTTATTAATTAATTAATTAATTAATTGGGGGATGGGGGGGAAGGGCGATTTGGGGGTGGGGGGAGGGGGAGGGGCCAGCGCAGGTCACGTGGCGCGAGGCGTTAATTAAATTTTAATTAATTTTTTTTTTTTTTATTTTTTAAAATATTTTTAATTTTAAAATGCACTGGGACTTTAAATAGTGGCCACGCCCCTTTAAGTAGAGGCCACGCCCCTTTGGGGGTTTTTTTGTTGTTGTTTTTGGGGTGAAATCTTGAGGAATTTTTTGGGATTTATTTTTTTTAATTTTGGGGAAAGTTTAAAGGAAAAACTTGGGATTTTTTTTCCCAGGATTTTGGGGGAATTTTTTAGGAAAATTTTGGGATTTTTTTTTTTATTTTGGGGGATATTTTTGGGGGGAAATTTTGGAGATTTTTTTTTTTTTTTTTTTTGTAATTTCGGGAAATTTTTCAGGGAAACTTTGGGGGTTTTGAGGAGATTTTTAGGGAATTTTGGGGATTTTTTTTTTTTTAATTTTACGGGATTTTTTTTTTTTAATTTTGGGGGAATTGTTTTCGGGAGAGTTTGTGATTTTTAAGGGGGGGGGTTGAAAATATTTGCAATATTTTTTAAATTTTGCGGGATTTTTTTAGGTAAATTTCAAGATTTTTAAGGGGATTTTTTTTTGGATTTTTTTTGGAATTGTTTTTTTTTCTTTTGGGGAATGTTTTAGGGAAATTCCGGGATTTTTAGGGGTATTTTTTTGGGGAGGGGGAAAAATTTGAAATTCAGAACCACAAAACCCCCACAAAACTTATTAAAACCCTAAAACGTCCTGAAATTCCCATTAAAAAAAAACCTCAAAAATTCCCAAAAAATTTCTGGGCCTTTTTTCCCGTTTGCCTCAGGTTTGGGGGGGGGGGTCCTCTCCAAACTCCCCATAAAAAAATTCCCAAAACTCCCAAATTTCTTCATAAATCCCCCCAAAAATTCCCTCTAAAAAAATCCCCCAAAGTCGGCGCGGAGGGATACGGCTGGTGCGTGTCTTGTAGCAACTGCGCATGCGCGCTGCTAAACCCAGAAGCAGCGGCGCGGAGTGATCTCGCTGTGGCGGGGTTGCAGCACTGCGCATGCGCTGTCTGCCTTACTAGGGCGCGGTGGGGGAGCCAAGATGGCGGCGCGCAGTCCCGGGGCGGGAGGGGACGGAGCTGCGGGAACGGGACGCGGGGCGGCCACGGAGCAGCGGCGGCAGGAGCGGGACAGCGACCGCGGAGCGACCGCGGAGCGGGAGAAGATCCGGGGTGGCGGGAGGAGGCGGCGGGAGGCCGCTGAGGGGAGGCTGCAGGCGCTGCGCATGCGCGGTGGTGCCTCGCTAGGGCGGAGCGGGGGAGCCAAAATGGCGGCGCGCGCGCGGGGAGGCAGCGGCGGAGCCGCGGGAACGGGAGCGGGGCGAGGAGCGGAGCGGAGCGGGGCGGAGCGGCGCCATCCAGCAGCTCTGAAGCGGGAGGGCCGCGCTGGGGAAGGCGCCGCTCGCCCGCCGTGCAGCGGCGGCGGCAGGAGCGGGAAAGCGGCGGCGGGGAAGGGAGGAGGGGGGGGTTGTAGGCACTGCGCATGCGCGGGCTGCCGCACTCGGGCGGCGTGAGGGAGCCAAGATGGCGGCGGGCAGCGCCGGGAGGCGGCGGAGCCGCAGGAACGGGAACGGAGCCGCGGCTGCGGCCGTGGAGGGGAGCGGAGGGAGCGGAGCCGCGCCGGGCAGCGGCTCTGGAGCGGGAGGGCGGCGGCGGCGGGAACGGGAGCGAGCGAAGAGCCCCGGCAGCTCCCCGAGAGCCGGGGGCGGGGCCACGGCAGCGCCGGCGCGGCGGGAGAGACAATAAAGAGCTGGAACCCCTCAGTGTCCCAAAGGCTCGGGAAACGGCCGGGGACGGCGCCGCCCCTTGCGGCATCGCGCTACACGACCTCTGTTACGGCAGCCAGTATTTACGGCTGTCTTTACGACTTCGCGCTTTACACCTTTTACGACAGTCGCGCTTTAAGGCAGTACTTACGACAGTCGCGCTTTACGGCACCTTTTACGACAGTGCTGCTTTACGACACCTTTTACGACAGTGCTGCTTTACGGCACCTTTTGCGACAGTCGCGCTTTACGACACCTTTTACAACAGTCGCGCTTTACGGCACCTTTTACGACACTCGCGCTTTACGGCACCTTTTACGACAGTCGCGCTTTACGGCACCTTTTACGACAGTCGCGCTTTACGACCCCTTTTACGACAGTCGCGCTTTACGGCACCTTTTACGACAGTGCTGGTTTACGGTACATTTTACGACAGTGCTGCTTTACGGCACCTTTTACGACAGTCGCGCTTTACGGCACCTTTTACGACAGTCGCGCTTTACACCTTTTACGACAGTCGTGCTTTACGGCACCTTTTACGACAGTCGCGCTTTACGACACCTTTTACGACAGTCGCGCTTTACGGCACCTTTTACGACAGTCGCGCTTTACGTCACCTTTTACGACAGTCGCGCTTTACGTCACCTTTTACGACAGTGCTGCTTTACGGCACCTTTTACGACAGTCGCGCTTTACGGCACCTTTTACGACAGTCGCGCTTTACGACACCTTTTACGACAGTCGCGCTTTACGACACCTTTTACGACAGTCGCGCTTTACGACACCTTTTACGACAGTGCTGCTTTACGGCACCTTTTACGACAGTCGCGCTTTACGACACCTTTTACGACAGTCGCGCTTTACGGCACCTTTTACGACAGTTCTGCTTTACGGCACCTTTTACGACAGTCGCGCTTTACGACATCTTTTACGACAGTCGCGCTTTACTGCACCTTTTACGACAGTCGCGCTTTACGGCACCTTTTACGACAGTCGCGCTTTACGGCACCTTTTACGACAGTCGCGCTTTACGGCACCTTTTACGACGTTATTTCCGACAGTCTCGCTTTTTTTGGTGACATTTTTGACCTTTTTGGGGGTATTTTTTATTTTTTAATGGGTTTGGGGGATTTTTCGTGCAATTATTTTTCAATTTTTATTTTTTTACGTCGTTGTATTTTGGCGGGATTTCTCCTGTGCAATTTTTGTGGATCTTTTTCAAAATTTTAGGGTTTGTTTTTTTTTTTTAATTGCGTTTTCGAGAATTTTTGGGGTCTTTCCCCAAGCAATGAACGCACCTGGACACACCTGGGCTGAGTCACCTGTGCCTTTATTGGGGGGTGGGGGAGGGAGGGGATCGAGGGGGGGGTCCCAGGTGGGTCCCAGGTGTCCAAGGGGGTTCCAGGTGGGTTTCAGGTGAGATCCAGGTGGGTTCCAGGTGTTCCAGACGGGTCCCAGGTGAGCTCCAGGTGTCCAAAGGGGCTCCAGGTGTGCCCAGGTGGGTCCAGATGGGTTTCAGGTATTCAGGGAGGATTCCAGGTGGGTCCCAGGTGTGCCCAGGTGGGTTTCTGGCGTTCAGGGAGGGTCCCAGGTGTGCCCAGGTGTGTCTCAGATATTGAAGGAGGGTCCCAGGTGAGTTCCAGGTGTCCAGGAAGGTCCCAGGTGGGTTCCAGGGATTCAGGGAGGGTCCCAGGTGAGCCCCAGATGTTCAGGAAAGTTTCCAGGTGTGCCCAGGTGGGTTTCTGGTGTTCAGGGAGGGTCCCAGGTGTGCCCAGGTCGGTCCAAGTGGGTTCCAGGTGTGCCCAGGTATGTCCTGGTGGGTTCCAGGTGAGTTCCAGGTGTTCAGGGAGGGTCCCACGTGTGTCCAGGTGGGTCCCAGGTGCCCAAAGGTGGCTCCAGGTGTGCCCAGGTGTGCCCAGGTGTTCTCAGTAGTAAAGTTCTCGATCCCACCAACCTGGGGGTGGAGAGAACCCGGACAGGTGAGGGTGGGGCAGTGCCCAGGTGCCCCCAGGTGTGCCCGAATTTCCCATTTCCCCCAAATTTTTTGCGTTTTTTTCCCCATTTCCCACCCCCAGGTGCCCCCAGGTGTGCCCAGGTGCGCCCAGGTGCCCCCAGGTGTGCCCAGGTAGGCCCGAATTCCCCATTTTTTTGCAGTTTTTTCCCCATTTCCCACCCCCAGGTGTGCCCAGGTGCCCCCAGGTGTGCCCAGGTGTGCCCGAATTCCCCATTTCCCCCCATTTTTTTGCGTTTTTTTCCCCATTTCCCACCCCCAGGTTCCCCCAGATGCCCCCAGATGCCCCCAGGTTCCCCCAAGTGCCCCCCAGGTGTGCCCAGGTGTGCCCAGGTAGGCCCGAATTCCCCATTTCCCCCCATTTTTTTGCGGTTTTTTCCCCATTTCCCACCCCCAGGTCCCCCCAGGTGCCCCCAGGTGCCCCCAGGTGTGCCACTCACTGCCCGGGTGTCTCCGCACTCCGAGTTTCCGGATTTCGTCGTAGACGAGGATGAGGAGCCCGAAGGGCATCGGCACCAACCACCACTGGAACCTGCCCAGGTGAGAGCCGGGTGAGAGCCAGGTGTGCCCAGGTGAGAGCCGGGTGTGCCCAGGTGTGCCCAGGTGTGTTGGGGCAGCGCCCAGGTGTGCCCAGGTGGTTCTGGGCGTTCCCAGGTCGGTTTGGGTGGTGCCCAGGTGTGTCGAGGTGGATTTGGGGAGGTGCCCAGGTGTCTTTTTGGGTGCCCAGGTGTGCCCAGGTGTGCCCCAGGTGTTCTCAGGGAGCTCCCAGGTGTGTCTGGGCACTGCCCAGGTGTGCCCAGGTGTATTTAGGGCAGTGCCCCGGTGGTTTTTGGGGTGCCCAGGTGTGCCCAGGTGTGCCCAGGTGTGCCCAAACCCCCCCAAATCCCCGTTTTCCCCCCAATTTCCACCCAGTTTTTTTCCACTTATCCCCTCCCAGGTGTGCCCAGGTGTGCCCAGGTGAGCTCACCTGATGGGCATGAAGTTGAACACGTTGGGCATGCCGGGGCAGTAGCAGAGGAAGCAGCCGATGCACACCTGGAACACGATGGCCACCAGCAGGGTCCGGTTCCTGCAAACAGCCCAGGTGTGCCCGGGTGTGCCCAGGTGTGCCCAGGTGTGCCCAGGGGTGCCCAGGTGTGCCCAGGTGTGCCCAAATTCCCAATTTCCCCTCAAAAATGCCCCAAACCCCCATTTTTATCCCATTTTCCCCCAGTTTTTTCCATTTCCCTCCTATTTCAGCGCCCCCAGGTGTGCCCAGGTGCGCCCAAATCCCCCAATTTTCACCTATTTCACCCCAATTTTCACCGATTTTCTCCAAATTTTCACCGGTTTCCCCCCAGTTTTTGCCATTTTCTCCTTCCCAGCTGCCCTCAGGTGTGCCCAGGTGCACCCAAAAATTGAAATTTCCCCCTAAAAACCCCATTTTTTCCCCAATTTTCACCCAATTTTCACTGGTTTTCCCCATTTTCCCGCCCCCAGCTGCCCCCAGGTGTGCCCGGGTGTGCCCAGGTGCGCCCAAAAATTGGAATTTCCCCCTAAAAACCCCATTTTTCCCCCGTTTTTCACCCAATTTTTGCCGGTTCTCCCCATTTCCCCGCCCCCAGCTGCCCCCAGGTGTGCCCAGGTGCGCCCAAAAATTGAAATTTCCCCCTAAAACCCCATTTTTTCCTCATTTTTCCCCCGTTTTTCACCCAATTTTCGCCGGTTCGCCCCATTTCCCCGCCCCCAGCTGCCCCAAGGTGCGCCCAGGTGTGCCCAGGGGTGCCCAGGTGTGCCCAGGTGTGCCCAAATTCCCAATTTCCCCTCAAAAATGCCCCAAACCCCCATTTTTATCCCATTTCCCCCCAATTTTTGCCATTTTCTCCTTCCCAGCTGCCCCCAGGTGCGCCCAGGTGCGCCCAAAAATTGAAATTTCCCCCTAAAAACCCCGTTTTTTCCCCAATTTTCACCCAATTTTCACCGGTTTTCCCCATTCCCCCGCCCCCAGCTGCCCCCAGGTGTGCCCAGGGGTGCCCAGGGGTGCCCAGGGGTGCCCAGGTGCGCCCAAAAATTGAAATTTCCCCCTAAAAACCCCGTTTTTTCCCCGTTTTTCACCCGATTTTCACCCAATTTTTGCCGGTTTTCCCCATTTCCCCAACCCCAGCTGCCCCCAGGTGCCCCCAGGTGCCCCCAGGTGCCCCCAGGTGTGCCCAGGTGTGCCCAGGTGTGCCCGGCGCACCTGAAGAGCCCCTGCTGGAACAGCGACAGCCGCCGCGTCTTGCGGATCAGCACGTCGGCGATCTGGCACATCTCGATGCTGATGAAGAACACGGTGTAGCAGGTGTACTGCTGGTACCGCCGCTGCTCGAACGTCTGCGGGCACAGGTGGGCACAGGTGGGCACAGGTGGGCACAGCTGAGACCAAATTCCCAATTTTACCCTGATTTTCCCCAAAATTTTCCCGTTTTTTCACAATTTTTTTCCATTTTTCCCTGATTTTCCCCAAAATTTTCCCATTTTTTCACAATTTTTTCCCTGATTTTCCCCAAAATTTTCCCATTTTTTCCACAATTTTTCCCTGATTTTCCCCAAAATTTTCCCATTTTTTCACAATTTTTTCCCTGATTTTCCCCAAAATTTTCCCATTTTTTTCCACAATTTTTTCCCTGATTTTCCCCAAAATTTTCCCATTTTTTCCACAATTTTTTCCCTGATTTTCCCCAAAATTTCCCCATTTTTTCCACAATTTTTTCCCTGATTTTCCCCAAAATTTTCCCGTTTTTTTCACAATTTGTTTCCATTTTTCCTCTGATTTTCCCGCAAAATTTTTACATTTTTCATCGTTTCCCCATTCCCAGGTGCGCCCAGGTGAGCCCAAATTTCCCAGTTTTTCCCTTATTTTCCCAAAAATTTTTGCATTTTTCGCACGGTTTTCCCCAAAATTTTTTCCATTTTTTTCCCCCAATTTTCCCATGAATTTTTTGTGGTTTTCCACATTTTCCCACCCCCAGGTGTGCCCAGGTGTGCCCAGGTGTGCCCAGGTGAGCCCAATTTCCCCAATTTCCCCCATTTTTTCCCAATTTCCTCCCAAATTTTTGCGTTTTCCCCCATTTTCTCTCCCCCAGGTGGGCACAGGTGAGACCAATTTACCCATTTTCCCCTGATTTTCCCCAAAATTTTTATATTTTTCCGCAATTTTTTCCCATTTTTCTCCCATTTCCCCCACCCATTTTTGTGGTTTTTTTCCCCTTTTTTTCCACCCCCAGGTGCGCCCAGGTGTGCCCAGGTGTGCCCGAATTCCCATTTTTCCCTCCAAAAACCCCAAATTTTCACCGATTTTCCCCAAATTTTCACCATTTACCCCATTTCCCCACCCCCAGGTGTGCCCAGGTAACTCCAACCCCCCAAAATCCCCATTTTCCACCCCAATTTCACCAAGTTTTTTCCATTTATCCCCTCCCAGGTGCGCCCAGGTGTGCCCAGGTGTGCCCAGGTGTGCCCAAATTCCCATTTTTCCCTCCAAAAACCCCAAATTTCCGCCGATTTTCCCCAAATTTTCACCAATTTTCCCCCAATTTTCGCCGTTTTTGTGCCCAGGTGAGCGCCCAGGTGAGCGCCCAGGTGTGCCCAGGTGTGCCCGAATTCCCATTTTTCCCTCCAAAACCCCCAAATTTCCACCGATTTCCCCCAAATTTTCGCCGATTTTCCCCAAATTTTCACCAATTTTCCCCAATTTTCGCCATTTTTGTGCCCA
Source organism: Passerculus sandwichensis (assembly GCA_031885435.1). Taxonomy (NCBI): domain Eukaryota; kingdom Metazoa; phylum Chordata; class Aves; order Passeriformes; family Passerellidae; genus Passerculus; species Passerculus sandwichensis. The sequence continues at coordinate 9,778,339 of CM063151.1, read as the reverse complement.
GGTGAGCGCCCAGGTGTGCCCAGGTGTGCCCGAATTCCCATTTTTCCCTCCAAAAACCCCAAATTTCCGCCGATTTTCCCCAAATTTTCCCCGATTTTCCCCCGGTTTTCGCCGTTTTTGTGCCCAGGTGAGCGCCCAGGTGAGTGCCCAGGTGTGCCCAGGTGTGCCCAAATTCCCATTTTTCCCTCCAAAAACCCCAAATTTTCGCCGATTTTCCCCAAATTTTCGCCGTTTTTCCCCAAATTTTTGCCATTCTTGTGCCCAGGTGTGCCCAGGTGTGCCCAGGTGTGCCCAGGTGTGCCCGAATTCCCATTTTTCCCTCCTAAAACCCCAAATTTTCACCGATTTTCCCCAAATTTTCGCCGATTTTCCCCAAATTTTCACCGATTTTCCCCCGGTTTTCGCCGTTTTTGTGCCCAGGTGAGCGCCCAGGTGAGTGCCCAGGTGTGCCCAGGTGTGCGCACGCACCCACTGCTGCCCGTAGCTGTCCTGCAGCTCCTGCTCGTGCGCGTCCTCCCAGCGGGGGCGGAGCCCCAGCACCAGGTACGGCCACCAGCCCTCCTGGGCCATGGCCACGAAGTAATCGGTGAAACCCGCGAAGGACTGGATGGCACCTGGGCAGGTGGGACAGGTGGGACAGGTGAGATGGGACAGGTGAGATGAGACAGGTGAGATACCATGGACAGGTGGGACATGGACAGGTGAAATGTGGGCACCAAAACCCCCTGAGATACACCTGGGCAGGTAGGACAGGTGAGATATGGACAGGTGAGATGGGACAGGTGAGGCATGGACAGGTGAGATATGGACAGGTGAGATACGGGCACCAAAACCCATGAGATACACCTGGGCAGGTGGGACAGGTGAGACATGGACAGGTGAGATATGGACAGGTGAGATAAGGACAGGTGAGACATGGACAGGTGAGATATGGACAGGTGAGATACAGGCACCAAACCCCCCTGAGATACACCTGGACAGGTGGGACAGGTGAGACATGGACAGGTGGGATGGGACAGGTGAGACCTCAGGTGTTCGATCATCCACGTTTCCCCAAATCCAGGTGTGCCCAGGTGTGCCCAGGTGTGCCCAGGTGTGCCCAAATCCCCCAATTTCCACCGGTTTCCCCCGATTTTCCCCATTTCCCCCCCTTCCCCCACCCCCAGCCATGCCCAGGTGTGCCCAGGTGTGCCCAGGTGTGCCCAGGTGTGCCCAGGTAACCCCAAACCCCCCAAAATCCCCATTTTTCACCCCATTTCCACCCGGTTTTTTCCACGTATCCCCTCCCAGGTGCCCCCGGGCGTGCCCAGGCGTGCCCAGGCGTGCCCAGGTGTGCCCAGGTGTGCCCCTCACCTATCTGGAAGTACGAGTAGGCCGCCAGGGGCTCGTTGACCAGGCGGTCGCGCCGGGGGTTGCGGGGCCGCAGGTGCATGATGTCGCTCTCGGCGCGCTCGTAGGCCAGGGACACCGAGGGGAACTGCCCAGGTGGGCACAGGTGGGCACAGGTGGGCACAGGTGTGCCCGAATCACCCGCTTTTCACCGTTTTCCCCCCAATTTTCACCGATTTCCCCCAAATTTTTGCCGTTTTTCCCCATTTTTGTGCCCCCAGGTGTGCCCAGGTAAGGCTCAGTTGGGGCTCCGATGTGCCCAGGTGCCCCTGTGTGTTCCCCAGGTGTGCCCAGGTGTGCCCAAAATCCCCGATTTTCCCTCCAAAGCCCCATTTTTAAACCCATTTTTTTCACCCGATTTTCACGATTTCTCCCCATTTTCGTGCCCCCCAGGTGTGCCCAGGTGTGTTCCTACCCCTCTCAGGTGTGCCCAGGTGTGTTCCTACCCCCCTCAGGTGTGCCCAGGTGTGCCCAAAACCCCTGAATTTCACCGAATTTCCCCCAGTTCTCACCATTTTCCTCCATTTCTCCACCCCAGGTGTGCCCAGGTGTGCCCAGGTGTGCCCAAATTATCCAATTTTCACCATTTTCCCCTCAAATTTTTGCCGTTTCTCCCCATTTTTGTGCCCCCAGGTGTGCCCAGGTGTGTCTCAAGCTCTTCCCAGGTGTGCCCAGGTGCCCACAGATTCTCAGATTTTCACTGGTTTCCCCCATTTTTGTGCCCCCGGGTGTGCCCAGGTGTGCCCAGGTGTGTTCCTGTCCCTCTCAGGTGTGCCCAGGTGTGCCCAGGTGTGTTCCTGTCCCTCTCAGGTGTGCCCAGGTGCGTTCCTATCCCGTCAGGTGTGCCCAGGTGTGCCCAGGTGTGTTCCTGTCCCTCTCAGGTGTGCCCAGGTGCGTTCCTATCCCTGTCAGGTGTGCCCAGGTGTGCCCAGGTGTGCCCAGGTGTGTTCCTACCCCTCTCAGCTGTGCCCAGGTGTGCCCAAACCCCCAATTTTCCCTCCAGAATCCCCAAATTCCCACCGATTTTCACCCAACTTTCGCCGTTTCTCCCCCATTTCCTCCCCCCCAGGTGTGCCCAGGTGTGCCCAGGTGTGCCCAGGTGTGCCCAGGTGTGCCCAGGTGTGCGCGGCGCTCACGATGTCGGTGCAGAGCTCGATGAAGAGGATGGTGATGCAGCCCAGGGGGAGGGGCACGCTGGCCGTGATGTAGATCAGGTACGGCGTCAGCTCCGGAATGTTCTTGGTCAGCGTGTAGGCGATGGACTTCTTGAGGTTGTCAAAGATGAGCCGGCCTGGACAGGTGGGACAGGTGAGACAGGTGGGACAGGTGGGACAGGTGAGATAAGGGTGAGATAAGGGTGAGATATGGACAGGTGAGATATGGACAGGTGAGATGGGACAGGTGAGATGGGACAGGTGAGATATGGACAGGTGAGATATGGACAGGTGAGATGGGACAGGTGAGATGGGACAGGTGAGATATGGACAGGTGAGACATGGACAGGTGAGATGGGACAGGTGAGATAAGGACAGGTGAGATATGGACAGGTGAGATGGGACAGGTGAGATTGGACAGGTGAGATGGCACAGGTGAGATTGGACAGGTGAGATATGGACAGGTGAGATGGGACAGGTGAGACATGGACAGGTGAGATGGGACAGGTGAGATGGGAAAGGTGAGATAAGGACAGGTGAGATAAGGACAGGTGAGATATGGACAGGTGAGATATGGACAGGTGAGATGGGACAGGTGAGATATGGACAGGTGAGATGGGACAGGTGAGATATGGACAGGTGAGATATGGACAGGTGAGATGGGACAGGTGAGATGGGACAGGTGAGATAAGGACAGGTGAGATGGGACAGGTGAGATGGGACAGGTGAGATATGGACAGGTGAGATGGGACAGGTGAGATGGGACAGGTGAGATATGGACAGGTGAGATATGGACAGGTGAGATGGGACAGGTGAGATGGGACAGGTGAGATATGGACAGGTGAGATGGGACAGGTGAGATGGGACAGGTGAGATATGGACAGGTGAGATGGGACAGGTGAGACAGGTGGGATATGGACAGGTGAGACAAGGACAGGTGAGATGGGACAGGTGAGATATGGACAGGTGAGATGGGACAGGTGAGACAGGTGAGACAAGGACAGGTGAGATATGGACAGGTGAGATATGGACAGGTGAGATGGGACAGGTGAGATGGGACAGGTGAGATATGGACAGGTGAGATATGGACAGGTGAGATGGGACAGGTGAGATATGGACAGGTGAGATGGGACAGGTGAGATGGGACAGGTGAGATAAGAACGGGTGAGATATGGACAGGTGAGATGGGACAGGTGGGATATGGACAGGTGAGATAAGGGTGAGATAAGGACAGGTGAGATGGGACAGGTGAGATATGGACAGGTGTGTCTCACCTGGCTTGACATCCATCACGATGGACGTGAAGTTGTCGTTGAGCAGGATCACCTGTCCCACGCCTGTCCCACACCTGTCCCACACCTGTCCAGGTGTCTCACCTGTCCCATACCTGTTCCTATACCTGCCCAGGTGTATCCCAGGTGTGCTCACCTTGCTCCACACCCGTGACGATGGACGCGAAGTTGTCGTTGAGCAGGATCACCTGTCCCACACCTGTCCCACACCTGTCCCACACCTGTCCCAGGTGTCTCACCTGTCCCACACCTGTTCCTATACCTGTCCAGGTGTATCTCAGGTGTGTCTCACCTGCCCAGGTGTGCTCACCTTGCTCCACACCTGTCACGATCGATGCGAAGTTGTCGTCGAGCAGGATCACCTGTCCCACACCTGTCCCAGGTGTCTCACCTGTCCCACACCTGTCCCAGGTGTCTCACCTGTCCCACACCTGTCCCAGGTGTCTCACCTGTCCCACACCTGTCCCACACCTGTCCCACATTAACCCACACCTGTCTCACCTGCCCAGGTGTATCTCAGGTGTGCTCACCTTGCTCCACGCCGGTGACGATCGATGCGAAGTTGTCGTCGAGCAGGATCACACCTGTCCCACACCTGTCCCACACCTGTCCCACACCTGTCCCACACCTGTCTCACCTGCCCAGGTGTATCTCAGGTGTGTCTCACCTGCCCAGGTGTGCTCACCTTGCTCCACGCCGGTGACGATGGACGCGAAGTTGTCGTCGAGCAGGATCACCTGTCCCACACCTGTCCCACACCTGTCCCACATTAACCCACACCTGTCCCACACCTGTCCCACATTAACCCACACCTGTCCCACACCTGTCCCACATTAACCCACACCTGTCTCACCTGTCCCATACCTGTCCCATACCTATCTCAGGTGCATGTCTGACCTGTCCCACACCTGTCTCACCTGCCCAGGTGTATCCCAGGTGTGCTCACCTTGCTCCACGCCCGTGACGATGGACGCGAAGTTGTCGTCGAGCAGGATCACCTGTCCCACACCTGTCCCACACCTGTCCCACATTAACCCACACCTGCCCAGGTGTCTCACCTGTCCCACACCTGTTCCTATACCTGCCCAGGTGTGCCCAGGTGTGTCTCACCTGTCCAGGTGTATCTCAGGTGTGCTCACCTTGCTCCACGCCCGTGACGATGGAGGCGAAGTTGTCGTCGAGCAGGATCATGTCGGCCGCGTTCTTGGCGGCGTCGGAGCCGGCGATGCCCATGGCCACGCCGATGTCGGCCTTCTTCAGCGCCGGCGAGTCGTTCACGCCGTCGCCCGTCACCGCCACGATGGCGCCCTTTTGGGGCGGAAAACGGGGAAAACGGGAAAAAACGGGAAAAAACGAAAAAAACGGGGTGAAAATTGGGCGAAAAATGGCCGAGAAATGGGGGAAAAAATGGGGGGAAATTGGGGGAAAATGGGGAAAAACGGGGGAATAATGGGGAAAAATGGGGAAAAATGAGAGAAATGCAGGGAAATGGGGAAATAATGGGGAAAAATTGGGAAAAAATGGGAAAAAAATGGGGAAAAATGGGAAAGAATGGGGGAAAATGGGAAAAAATGGGGGAAAATTGGGAAAAATGGGAGAAAATTGGGAAAAATGGGAAAGAATGGGGGAAAATGGGAAAAAATGGGGGAAAATGGGAAAGAATGGGGAAAATGGGTAAGAATGGGGGAAAAATGGGAAAGAATGGGGGAAAATTGGGAAAAGATGGGGGAAAAATTGGGAAAAATGTGGGAATAATGGGGAAAAACTGGGGAAAATGGGGGAAAAATGGGAAAAAATGGGGAAGAATGGGGGAAAATGGGAAAAAACGGGGCAATAATGGGGAAAAATGGGAAAAAATGGGGAAAAATGGGAAAAATGGGGGAAAATGGGAAAAAATGGGGGAAAATTGGAAAAAAATGGGGGAAAATTGGGAAAAATGGGGAAAAATGGGGAAAATGGGAAAGAATGGGGGAAAAATGTGGAAAATTGGAAAGAATGGAGGAAAAATGGGAAAGAATGGGGGAAAATGGGAAAAAATGGGGGAAAATTGGAAAAAAATGGGGGAAAAATGGGAAAAAATGGGGGAAAATTGGGAAAAGATGGGAAAAAATGGGGAAAATGGGAAAGAATGGGGGAAAAATGGGAAAAATGGGGGAAAATTGGGAAAAATGGGGAAAAAATGGGGAAAAATGTGGGAATAATGGGGAAAAACCGGGGAAAATGGGGATTTGGGGACACGGGGGACATCGTGGCCGCCCCCAGGTGTGCCCAGGTGTGCCCAGGTGTGCCCACCAGGCGCTGGCAGCTCTCCACGATGACCAGCTTCTGCTGGGGCGACGTCCGGGCGAAAACCATCTCGGGGTGGGCGCGGAGCAGCTCCTCGAGCGCGCCCGGCGCCAGCGCGGCCAGCTCGGAGCCGGTGACGACGCGGGCGCGGGCCTGGCTGCAGGCAAACACACCCGGGTTACACCTGGGACACACCTGAGATACTTGGGACACATGTGAGATACCTGAGATACATCTGAGTTATCTGGGACACACCTGGGATACACCTGAGATACCTGAGATACACCTGAGTTATCGGAGATACACCTGAGTTACACCTGAGTTATCTGGGACAGACCTGGGTTACACCTGAGATACCTGGGGCACACCTGAGTTACACCTGAGTTATCTGGGACACACCTGGGACACACCTGAGATACCTGGGATGCTCCTGGGACACACCTGAGTTACACCTGAGTTATCTGGGATACACCTGAGTTACCTGGTATACTCCTGGGACGCACCTGAGTTATCTGGGATACTCCTGGGACACACCTGAGTTACCTCAGATACACCTGGGATACACCTGAGTTACACCGGAGTTACCTGAGACACACCTGGGACACACCTGAGATACCTGAGACATACCTGGGACACACCTGAGTTACACCTGAGTTATCTGGGATACTCCTGGGGCACACCTGAGTTACACCTGGGTTACCTGGGACACCCCTGAGATACACCTGAGATACACCTGGGACACACCTGAGTTATCTGGGACACATCTGAGATACACCTGAGTTACACCTGAGTTACCTCAGATACACCTGAGTTACACCTGAGTTACCTGGGACACACCTGGGACACACCTGAGTTACACCGGAGTTACCTGGGACACACCTGGGACACACCTGAGATACCTGGGACACACCTGTCCCACCTGTCCCACCTGGTGCTCACGTGGGTCTCACCTGTCCCACCTGGCCGTCACCTGCTCCAGGGGCAGGTGCAGCCTCCCCTGGACATCACCTGTCCCACCAGGTGCTCACCTGAGCTCTACCTGTCCCACCTGTGCAGGTGAGGGTCTCACCTGTCCCACCAGGGTCCCACCTGTCCCACCAGGGTCTCACCTGGTCACTCACCTGGGCGTTACCTGCTCCAGGGGCAGGTGCAGGCGCTCACCTGTCCCACCTGTCCCACCTGGTCACTCACCTGGGCTGTACCTGCTCCAGGGGCAGGTGAGGTTGTCACCAGGGTCCCACGTGTCCCACCAGGTCACTCACCTGGGCTGTACCTGCTCCAGGGGCAGGTGCAGGCGCTCACCTGGACATCACCTGTCCCACCAGGTGCTCACCTGGGTGTCACCTGTTCCCACCTGTCCCACCAGGGTCTCACCTGGGCTGTACCTGCTCCACGGGCAGGTGAGGGTCTCACCTGGTCACTCACCTGGGCGTTATCTGCTCCAGGGGCAGGTGAGGGTCTCACCTGTGCCCCACCTGTCCCACCTGGTCACTCACCTGGGCTGTACCTGCTCCAGGGGCAGGTGAGGAGCTCACCTGGACATTACCTGTCTCACCTGTCCCAGCAGGGTCTCACCTGGGCTGTACCTGCTCCAGGGGCAGGTGAGGAGCTCACCTGTCCCACCAGGGTCTCACCTGGTCACTCACCTGGGCGTCACCTGCTCCAGGGGCAGGTGAGGTTGTCACCTGTCCCACCTGGGTCTCACCTGGGCTGTACCTGCTCCAGGGGCAGGTGAGGTTGTCACCTGGTCACTCACCTGGGCGTTACCTGCTCCAGGGGCAGGTGAGGAGCTCACCTGGGTGTCACCTGTCCCACCAGGGTCTCACCAGGGTCTCACCTGGGCTGTACCTGCTCCACGGGCAGGTGAGGGTCTCACCTGGTCACTCACCTGGGCGTTATCTGCTCCAGGGGCAGGTGAGGGTCTCACCTGGGTGTCACCTGTCCCACCAGGGTCTCACCTGGGCTGTACCTGCTCCAGGGGCAGGTGAGGAGCTCACCTGGGTCCCACCTGTCCCACCAGGGTCCCACCTGTCCCACCTGTCCCACCAGGTCACTCACCTGGGCGTTACCTGCTCCAGGGGCAGGTGAGGGTCTCACCTGGGTGTCACCTCTCCCACCAGGGTCTCACCTGGGCCGTACCTGCTCCAGGGGCAGGTGCAGGCGCTCGGCCACGTCCTCGGGGGTCTCGCTGCCCTCGGAGATGATCCCGACCTGCGCCGCGATGGCCTTGGCCGTCACCGGGTGGTCACCTGTCACCATGATCACCTGTGGGGACACGGACACACCTGGGTCACCTGGGGCCGTCACCGGGTGGTCACCTGTCACCATGATCACCTGGGGGGGGGGACAGGAACACCTGGGTCACCTGGGACACACCTGTGGGGACACCTGGGGCCGTCACCGGGTGGTCACCTGTCACCATGATCACCTGTGGGGACACGGGGACACACCTGGGTCACCCGGGACACACCTGGGGGGACACCTGGGGCACACCTGGGGGGTCACCTGGGACACACCTGGGGGGACACCTGGGACACACCTGGGGGGTCACCTGGGACACACCTGGGGGGTCACCTGTCACCATGATCACCTGGGGGGACACGGGGACACACCTGGGGGGACACCTGGGGGACACCTGGGGGGTCACCTGGGGGACACCTGTGGGGACACCTGTGGAGACACCCGGGACACACCCGTGGGGTCACCTGGGGGACACCTGGGGGGACACCTGGGGGGTCACCTGGGGCCGTCACCAGGTGGTCACCTGTCACCATGATCACCTGTGCGGACACGGGGACACCTGGGTCACCTGGGACACACCTGGGGGGACACCTGGGACACACCTGGGGGGTCACCTGGGACACACCTGGGGGGACACCTGGGACACACCTGGGGGGTCACCTGTCACCACGATCACCTGGGACACACCTGGGGGGACACCTGGGACACACCTGGGGGGTCACCTGTCACCATGATCACCTGGGGGGGGGACAGGGACACACCTGGGGGATCACCTGGGACACACCTGGGGGGACACCTGGGACACACCTGGGGGGTCACCTGTCACCATGATCACCTGGGGGGACAGGGACACACCTGGGTCACCTGGGACACACCTGGGGGGACACCTGGGACACACCTGTGGGGACACCTGGGGGACACCTGGGGGGACACCTGGGACACACCTGGGGGGACACCTGGGGGGACACACCTGGGCCGGACTCACCTGAAAGCCCCGGAATTGTCCCCAAGTTCTCGTTGTCCCCAAATCCCCCAAATTGTCCCCAAACGTCCCCAAGTTCCCGTTATCCACCAAGGTCCCCAAATTCCCCCCAAATGTCCCCAAATTCTCGTGGTCTCCAAGGTCCCCTCATTGTCCCCAAATTCCCCCAAATTGTCCCCAAATTCTCATTGTCCCCAAATTCCCCCAAATTGTCCCCAAATTCTCATGGTCTCCAAGGTCCCCAAATCCCCCCAAATGTCCCCAAATTCTCCCAAATGTCCCCAAATTCTCCCAAACATCCCCAAATTCTCAATGGCCCCAAATCCCCCAAATCCTCCCAAATCCCTCAAATCCCCCCAAATGTCCCCAAATTATCAATGGCCCCAAATCCCCCCAATGTCCCAAAATTCCCGCAAGTGTCCCCAAATTCTCAATGGCCCCAAATGTCCCCAATCACATTTTTCCCAATTCTCTCCTATTTTTTCCCATTATTCCCCATTTTTGCTCAATGTCCCCAATCCCCCCAAATGTCCCAAATTCCCCAAACACCCCAAATGCCCCCAAACGTCCCCAATCCCATTTTTCCCAATTCTCCCCTATTTTTTCCCATTATTCCCCGTTTTCTCTCAATGTGCTCAATATCCCCAACACCTGAAATTTCCCCAAATGTCCCCAATGTCCCCAATCCCATTTTTCCTAATTCTCCCCCATTATTCCCCATTTTCCCCCATTTTCTCTCAATGTCCCCAATGTCCCCAATATCCCAAAATTTCCCCAAATGTCCCCAATATCCCAAACGTCCCCAAACGTCCCCAAACGTCCCCAAATGTCCCCAAACGTCCCCAATGTCCCCGATCCCATTTTTCCCAATTCTCCCCGATTTTTTCCTATTTTTTCCCATTATTCCCCATTTTCTCTCAATGTCCCCAACGTCCCCAATATCCCAAATTCCCCAAATGTCCCCAATGTCCCCAAATGTCCCCAAACGTCCCCAAATGTCCCCAATGTCCCTGATCCCATTTTTCCCAATTTTCCCCTATTTTTTCCCATTTTTCCCCATTTTCTTTCAATGTCCCCAACATCCCCAATATCACAAATGTCCCCAATGTCCCCAATCCCATTTTTCCCAATTCTCTCCTATTTTTTCCTATTTTTTCCCATTTTCCCCCATTTTCTCTCAATGTCCCCAATATCCCAAATTCCCCAAATATCCCAAACTCCCCAAATGTCCCCAAACGTCCCCAATATCCCAAATGTCCCTAAATGTCCCCGATGTCCCCAATCCCATTTTTCCCAATTTTTCCCTATTTTTTCCCATTTTCCCCCATTTTCTCTCAATGTCCCCAAATGTCCCCAATCCCCCCAACACCCCAAACTCCCCAAATGTCCCCAAACACCCCAAATGTCCCCAATGTCCCCAATCCCATTTTTCCCAATTTTTTCACCAATTTTTTCCCTTTATTCCCCATTTTCTCTCAATGTCCCCAACGTCCCCAATATCCCAAACTCCCCAAATGTCCCCAAACGTCCCCAAATGTCCCCAATGTCCCCAATCCCATTTTTCCCAATTTTTTCACCAATTTTTTCCCTTTATTCTCCATTTTCTCTCAATGTCCCCAACGTCCCCAATATCCCAAATTCCCCAAACACCCCAAATGTCCCCAATGTCCCCAATCCCATTTTTCCCATTTTCCCCCATTTTCTCTCAATGTCCCCAATGTCCCCAAATCCCCCCAACACCCCAAACGTCCCCAGTGTCCCCAATCCCATTTTTCCCAATTTTCACCAATTTTTTCCCATTATTCCCCATTTTTGCTCCATGTCCCCAAATCCCCCCAAATGTCCCCAATCCCCCCAATATCCCAAATTCCCCAAATGTCCCCAAACGTCCCCAAATGTCCCCAAATGTCCCCAAACGTCCCCAAATGTCCCCAATGTCCCCGATCCCATTTTCCCAATTCTCCCCTATTTTTTCCCATTTTCCCGCATTTTCTCTCAATGTCCCCAACACCCCAAATGTCCCCAATGTCCCCAAACGTCCCCAAATGTCCCCAAATGTCCCCAAATGTCCCCAATGTCCCCAATCCCATTTTTCCCAATTCTCCCCTATTTTTTCCTATTTTTTCCCATTTTCCCCCATTTTCTCTCAATGTCCCCAACGTCCCCAATATCCCAAATGTCCCCAAATGTCCCCAATGTCCCCGATCCCGTTTTTCCCAATTCTCCCCTATTTTTTCCCAATTTTTCCCATTATTCCCCATTTTTGCTCAATGTCCCCAAACCCCCCAAATGTCCCCAATCCCCCCAATATCCCAAATTCCCCCAAACGTCCCCAATGTCCCAAACGTCCCCAAACGTCCCCAAATGTCCCTCACCCGTATCCCGGCCGTCCGGCACTTGCGCACGGCCTGGGGCACGGTGGCGCGGGGGGGGTCGATGAGGGACACGAGGCCGGCGAAGCAGAGCCCCGATGCCACCTGCGCCAGGTGCTCGGGGGGCGTGCCCGCGGGGACGGTGCCCGCCGGGAGCCAGCGGGCGCAGAAACCTGCGGGGACACGGATTTGGGGGAGAAACGGGAGAAATTCGGGAAAAAACGGGAAAAAAATTGGGTGAAAATTGGGGAAAAACGGGAAAAAATGGGAGAAAAAAAGGGGAAAAAACGAGCAAAAAATTGGGCGAAAATTGGGGGAAAAATGGTGGGAAAATGGAGAAAAAATGACATTGGGGACATTGGGGACATTGGGGACATTGGGAAAAAATGGGAGAAAGTTTGGGAAAAAACAGGAAAAAAATTGGGGGGAAAATGGTGGGAAAATGGAGAAAAAATGACATTGGGGACATTGGGGATATTGGGGACATTGGGGAAAAATGGGAGGAAATTTGGGAAAAAACAGGAAAAAAAATTGGGTGAAAATTGGGGGGGAAATGGAGAAAAAATGGCATTGGGGACATTGGGGGAAAATGGGAGAAAATTCGGGAAAAAAGGGGAAAAAAATTGGGCAAAAATTGGTGGAAAAAATGGTGAAAAAATGACATTGGGGACATTGGGGAAAATGGGAGAAAAAAGGGGAAAAAATGAGCAAAAAATTGGGTGAAAATTGGGGGAAAAATGGAGAAAAAATGACATTGGGGACATTGGGGACATCAATGGGGACGGTGCCAGCAGAGCCCCGATGCCACCTGCGCCAGGTGCTCGGGGGGCGTGCCCGCGGGGACGGTGCCCGCCGGGAGCCAGCGGGCGCAGAAACCTGCGGGGACACGGATTTGGGGAAAAATGGGAGAAATTTGGGAAAAAAAATTGGGGGAAAATGGGAAAAAAATTGGGGGAAAATGGTGGGGAAATGGGGAAAAATGGGAGAAAAAAGGGGGAACAACGAGCAAAAAATTGGGCAAAAACTGGGGAAAAAATGGTGGGAAAATGGAGAAAAAATGACATTGGGGACATTGGGGATATTGGGGACATTGAGAAAGAACTGGGAGAAAATTTGGGAAAAAACAGGAAAAAAATTGGGGGGAAAATGGTGGGGAAATGGAGAAAAAATGACATTGGGGACATCAATGGGGACATTTTGGGCCATTTGAAGCCATTTTGGAGCCATTTTTTAACATTTTGGGGCCATTTGAGGCCATTTTGGGCCATTTTTGGGCCCTTCGGGGCCATTTTGGGGCCATTTTTGGGCCATTTTGGGCCATTTTGGGGACACAGGACAACATGGAAGGGACGCGGGGGGGTGGAGGGGAGGGGTCGGGCGCCATTTCCCCTCCCCCCACCACTCCAAGCCCCTCCCCCACAATTCCAAAGCCCTCCCACATTTTTGCCCCTCCCCCACCCTTTCAGCCCCTCCCACGCAACTTTAACCCCTCCCCCACCCCCTTCGGCCCCGCCCCTCCCCCCCCCCCACTCACCGAGCACCCTCTCGCCCCGCCCCCCCAGGTCCAGACACGCCCCCTCCAGGCTCCGCCTCCACTCGGCGTCGAGCGGCCGCTCCTCCCCCGCCTGCAGCGCCCCCGAGCAGCGCTCGAGGACCCGCTCGGGGGCGCCCTTGAGCACCAGCAGCTGCTGGGAACCTGCATCGTGCACGGACACCTGCACAGGTGAGAGAGATACACCTGAGATACACCTGAGTGTGGTTAGATACACCTGGGGTACACCTGAGTGTGGTTAGATACACCCAGGACCCGCTCGGGGGCGCCCTTGAGCACCAGGAGCTGCTGGGAGCCCGCGTCGTGCACAGACACCTGCGGGACAGGTAAGGGACAGGTGAAACACACCTGGGATACATTGACATACACCTGGGATACACCTGAGTGTGGTGGGATACACCTGAGATACACCTAGGGTACACTGAGATACACCTGCGTATGGTTAGATACACCTGGGATACACCTGGGACCCGCTCGGGGGCGCCCTTGAGCACCAGCAGCTGCTGGGAACCCGCGTCGTGCACGGACACCTGCACAGGTGAGAGAGATACACCTGAGATACACCTGAGATACACCTGGGTTACACTGAGATACACCTGAGTATGGTTAGATACACCTGGGATACACCTGGGATACACCTGGGATACACCTGGGATACACCTGGGATACACCTGGGACCCGCTCGGGGGCGCCCTTGAGCACCAGCAGCTGCTGGGAACCCGCGTCGTGCACGGACACCTGTGGGACAGGTAAGGGACAGGTAAAACACACCTGGGATACACCTGGGATACACCTGAGCATGGTTAGATACACCTGGGATACACCTGGGGTACACCTGGGGTACACTGAGATACACCTGAGTGTGGTTAGATACACCTGGGACCCGCTCGGGGGCGCCCTTGAGCACCAGGAGCTGCTGGGAGCCCGCGTCGTGCACGGACACCTGTGGGACAGGTAAGGGACAGGTAAAACACACCTGGGATACACCTGGGATACACCTGAGTATGGTGGGATACACCTGGGATACACCTGGGACCCGCTCGGGGGCGCCCTTGAGCACCAGCAGCTGCTGGGAACCCGCGTCGTGCACGGACACCTGCACAGGTGAGAGAGATACACCTGGGATACACCTGGGTTACACCTGGGGTACACCTGGGATGCACTTTCAGCACACCTCTCTCACCTGTCTCACCTGTTGGTCCCTCATCTGTCTCACCTGTCACTCTCACCTGTCCAGGTGTGTCTCACCTGTCCAGGTGTGTCCCACCTGTCTCACCTGGAATTTGTTGCTGGAGTTGAAGGGCAGCTCCTCACCTGTGTCACCTGTGTGTCCCTCACCTGTCCATACCTGTCCATATCTCACCTGTCCCACCTGTCTGTATCTCACCTGTCCAGGTGTGTCTCACCTGTCTCACCTGTCTCACCTGTCCAGGTGTGTCTTACCTGTCCCATCTCACGTGTCTCACCTGTCCCACCTGTCCCACCTGTCCATGCTCACCTGGAATTTGTTGCTGGAGTTGAAGGGCAGCTCCTCACCTGTGTCACCTGTCCCACCTGTCCGGGTGTGTCTCACCTGTCACTCTCACCTGTCCAGGTGTGTCCCACCTGTCCATATCTCACCTGTCCCATCTCACCTGTCTCACCTGTCCCACCTGTCCCGTCTCACCTGGAATTTGTTGCTGGAGTTGAAGGGCAGCTCCTCACCTGTCCCTATCTCAGTTATCTCACCTGTCCAGGTGTATCTCACCTGCCCATCTCACCTGTCCAGGTGTGTCCTCACCTGGAATTTGTTGCTGCAGTTGAAGGGCAGCTCCTCACCTGTGTCACCTGTCCCACCTGTCCCACCTGTCCATATCTCACCTGTCCAGGTGTGTCCCACCATCCTCACCTGGAATTTGTTGCTGGAGTTGAAGGGCAGCTCCTCACCTGTCTCACCTGTGTCACCTGTCCCACCTGTCCAGGTGTGTCTCACCTGTCTCACCTGTCCCACCTGTCCCACCTGTCACTCTCACCTGTCCATATCTCACCTGTCCCACCTGTCCCACCATCCTCACCTGGAATTTGTTGCTGGAGTTGAAGGGCAGCTCCTCACCTGTCCCACCTGTCCCATCTCACCTGTCCCACCTGTCCCACCTGTCTCACCTGTCCCACCTGTGTCCCTCACCTGGAATTTGTTGCTGGAGTTGAAGGGCAGCTCCTCACCTGTCACTCTCACCTGTCCCACCTGTCTGTGTCTCACCTGTCCCACCTGTCCCACCTGTCCCACCTGTCCAGGTGTGTCTCACCTGTGTTCCTCACCTGGAATTTGTTGGTGGAGTTGAAGGGCAGCTCGGCCACCTTCGGGAAGCGCCCCCTGGCGGCCGCCACCGGCCCCGACGTCGCCTCCGCGAATTTCAGCAGCGCCGACTCCGACGCGTCCCCGATGACGTCACGCTGGGGGCGGGGCAAACGGGGGGGGAGGGGGCGGGGCCGGAGGTGAGGACACGCCCACCGCGGCTCCCGGTGCAGACCAGTATGGACCAGTATGGACCAGTATGGACCGGTATGGACCAGTATGGACCAGTACGGACCAGTATGGACCAGTATGGACCAGTATGGACCAGTTTGGACCAGTATGGACCAGTATGGACCAGTATAAACCAGTATGGACCAGTATGGACCAGTATGGACCGGTATGGACCAGTATGGACCAGTATAAACCAGTATAAACCAGTATGGACCAGTATGGACCAGTATGGACCAGTATGGACCGGTATAAACCAGTATGGACCGGTATGGACCAGTATGGACCAGTATGGACCATGATAAACCAGTATAAACCAGTATGGACCGGTATGGACCAGTATGGACCGGTATGGACCGGTATGGACCAGTATGGACCGGTATGGACCGGTATGGACCAGTATGGACCAATATGGTCCAGTATGGACCGGTATGGACCGGTATAAACCAGTATGGACCAGTATGGACCACTATGGACCAGTTTGGACCAGGATAAACCAGTCCAAACCAGTACAAACCCGTACAACCAATATAACCCAGTATAAACCAGTATATCCCAGTATAACCCAGTACAAACCAGTATAAACCATTATAACCAGTCCAAACCAGTATAATCCAGTACATCCCAGTCCCTCCCAATACAAACCAGTACAAACCACTATATCCCAGTATAAACCAATATAAGGCAATCCCTCCCAGTATAAACCAGTACAAACCAGTATAAACCAGTATAAACCAGTATATCCCAATATATCCCAGTCCAAACCAGTACAAACCAGTATAAACCAGTATATCCCAGTCCCTCCCAATATAAACCAGTACAAACCAGTATATCCCAGTATAAACCAGTATAAACCAATATAAGCCAATCCCTCCCTGTATAAACCAGTACAAATCATTCCAAACCAGTATATCCCAGTATATCCCAGTCCCTCCCAGTCCAAACCAATATAAACCAGTACAAACCAGTACAAACCAATATAACCCAGTATAACCCAGTCTATCTCAGTATATCCCCGTATAAACCAGTCCAAACCAGTATAACCAGTCCGAACCAGTATAACCCAGTACAAACCAATATATCCCATTATAACCCAGTATAAATCAGTATAACCCAGTATAAACCAGTATAAACCAGTATACTGCAATACAAACCAGTACAAACCAGTATATCCCAGTATATCCCAGTATAACCCAGTCCCTCCCAGTATATCCCAGTATAACCCAGTATATCCCAGTATATCCCAGTATATCCCAGTATAACCAGTCTATCCCAGTATAACCAGTCCATCCCAGTCCGTCCCGGTCCCTCCCGCCCTCACCTGCGCCACGGGGACGTCGTCCTGGCCGGGTTTGAACTGGGCGCGGTTGCAGAGCGAGATCACGCGGCTGAGCAGGGACCAGGACGGGGAGCTCTGGTCAAAGGCCTCACCTGGGCGGGGGGGACAGGGACGGGTGGGACAGGGACAGGTGGGACATGGGTGGGACACGGGCAGGGGTGCCCAGGGGTGCCCAGACCTCCCATATTGTGGTGGGACCCACAAAAACCTCCAGAACCTTTGGTAGAACCCATAAGAACCTCAAAAACCTTTGGTAGAACCCCATAAGAACCTCAAGAACCTTTGGTAGAACCCACAAAACCTCAAAAACCTTTGATAGAACCTCAAGAACCTTTGGTGGAACCCCATAAAAACCTCAAAATCTTTGGTAGAACCCCATAAGAACCTTCAGAACCTTTGGTAGAACCCATAAAAACCTCAAAACCTTTGGTAGAACCCCATAAAAACCTCAAAACCTTTGGCAGAACCCACAAAAACCTCCAGAACCTTGGGTAGAACCCCATAAGAACCTCAAAACCTTTGGTAGAACCCCATAAAAACCACAAGAACCTTTGGTATAACCCACAAAAACCTCAAAACCTTTGACGGAACCCATGAGAACCTCAGATGTTCCTCACGTTCCTCACCAACCCCAGCCCCTCCAGGTGTCCCCAGGTGTCTCCAGGTGTCTACCAGACCTCCCACCTTGTGGTGGAACCCATAAGAACCTGAAAACCTTTGGTAGAACCCCATAAAAACCTCAAGAACCTTTGGTAGAACCCGTAAAAACCTTCAGAACCTTTGGTAGAACCCATAAGAACCTCAAAACCTTTGGTAGAACCCCATAAGAACCTCAGATGTTCCTCACGCTCCTCACCACCCCCAGCCCCTCCAGGTGTCCCCAGGTGCCCCCAGGTCTCACCCGAGAGGTCCTCGGTGGTGTCGGCCGCGTGCACCCGCCCGTCGAACCACAGGTGGGCCACGGCCATGCGGTTCTGGGTCAGCGTCCCGGTCTTGTCGGAGCAGATGACCGAGGTGGAGCCCAGGGTCTCCACGGCCTCCAGGTTCTTCACCACGCAGTTCCTGCGCGCCAGGCGCTTGGCCGTCAGCGACAGGCACACCTGGACGGGTGGGGTGGGGTGGGACAGGTGAGGAGGGGACACCTGGGACGGTCAAGGGTTGGGTTCTGTCCCAGCCCGAACTTCTGCGGGGTGGTGGGACCCGCGAGGACCTCAGGAGCTTTGGTGGAACCTGTAAGAACCTCAAATGTTCCTCACCAATCGCTCAAGGCTCCCAGGAGGTACCTCCACCTGTCCCCAGGTGCCCCCAGGTGTCTCCCGGACCTCCCACCTGGTGATGGAGCCCATGAGGATCTCAAGACCTCCATGAAGACCGCTCAAACCTCCAGCATTTTTGGTAGAACCCCATAAAAACCTCAAGAACCTTTGGAAGAACCCATAAAAACCTCCAGAATTTTTGGTAGAACCCCATAAAAACCTCAAAAACAATTGGTAGAACCCATAAAAACCTCCAGAATTTTAGGTATAACCCGTAAGAACCTCAAGAACCTTTGGTAGAACCCATAAAAACCTCAAAACCTTTGGTAGAACCCATAAAAACCTCCAGAATTTTTGGTAGAACCCATAAAAACCTCAAGAATTTTTGGTAGAACCCATAAAAACCTCAAAAACCTTTGATAGAACCTCCAGAACCTTTGGTAGAACCCAAAAAAACCTCAAAACCTTTGATAGAACCCAAAAAAACCTTCAGAACCTTTGATAGAACCCCATAAAAACCTCAAGAACCTTTGGTAGAACCCATAAAAACCTCCAGAACTTTCGGTAGAACCCCATAAGAACCTCAAGAACCTTTAGTAGAAGCCACAAAAACCTCAAAACCTTTGGAAGAACCCCATAAAAACCTCCAGAATTTTTGGTAGAACCCCGTAAAAACCTCAAAACCTTTGGTGGAACCCCATAAGAACCTCAAAAACCTTTGGTAGAACCCATAAGAACCTCCAGAATTTTCGGTAGAACCCCATAAGAACCTTCAAAACCTTTGGCAGAACCCATAAGAACCTCAAAACCTTTAGTAGAACCCCATAAAAACCTCAAAACCTTTGGTAGAACCCATAAAAACTTCAAGAACCTTTGATAGAACCCATAAGAACCTCCAGAACTTTTGGTAGAACCCATAAAAACCTCAAAACCTTTGGCAGAACCCATAAAAACTTCAAGAACCTTTGATAGAACCCATAGAAACCTCAAGAACCTTTGGTAGAACCCATAAAAACCTCAAAAACCTTTGATAGAACCTCAAGAACCTTTGGTAGAACCCATAAAAACCTCCAGAACCTTTGGTAGAACCCCATAAGAACCTCAAGAACCTTTGGTACGACCCCATATAAACCTCCAGAACGTTTGGCAGAACCTCAAGAACCTTTGGTAGAACCCATAAGAACATCAAAACCTTTGATAGAACCCATAAAAACCTCAAAAACCTTTGATAGAACCTCAAAACCTTTGGTGGAACCCATAAAAACCTCAAAACCTTTGGTGGAACCCATAAAAACCTCAAAATCTTTGGTAGAACCCATAAAAACCTCCAGAATTTTTGGTAGAACCCCGTAAAAACCTCAAGTTTCCCACGTCCCTCGCCCACCCCAACCCCTCCAGGTGCCACCTGCCCGTACCGTGACGGTGGCCAGCAGCCCCTCGGGCACGTAGGCCACCACGATGGCCATGAAGAAGACGAGGGCGCGCAGGAAGGGGTAGCCGATCAGCATGGCCACCACGAAGAAGGTGCCGCCGAAGAGCACGGCCAGGCCGGCGATGATGTCCACGAAGTGCTCGATCTCCACCGCGATCGGCGTCTTCTCGTTCTCCACGCCCGACGCCAGGCTGGCGATGCGGCCGATGACCGTGCGCTCGCCCGTGCTGATCACCAGCCCGGTGGCCGTACCTGGGCAGGGGGGACCAAGGTGTGCCCAGGTGTGCCCAGGTGTGCCCTGAGTGTGTTTCCATGGGACCAAGGTGTGCCCAGGTGTGACCCACATGTGCCCAGGTGTGACCTGAGTGTGTTTAAATGGGACCAAGGTGTGCCCAGGTGTGCCCAGGTGTGCCCAGGTGTGCCCAGGTGTGACCTGAGTGCGTTTCCATGGGACCCAGGTGTGCCCAGGTGTGACCTGAGTGTGTTTAAATGGGACCAAGGTGTGCCCAGGTGTGCCCAGGTGTGTCTAGGTTGGACCCAGTTGTGCCCAGTTGTGCCCAGGTGTGACCTGAGTGCGTTTCCATGGGACCCACGTGTGCCCAGGTGTGCCCCCAGGTGTGCCCAGGTGTGTCTAGGTGTGATCTAGCTGTGCCTAGGTGTGTCTAGGTTGGACCCAGGTGTGCCCAGGTGTGCCCCAGACATCCCCAGTTGTGCCCAAGTGCCCCCAGGTGTGTCTAGATCGGACCCAGGTGTGCCAGGTGTGCCCAGGTGCCCCCAAATCCCCAATTTCCCCTCCAAAACCCCCAAATTCCCACCGATTTTCACCCAATTTTCGCCATTTCCCCCCAATTTTCTCCCCCCCAGGTGCCCCCAGCCGTGCCCAGGTGCCCCCAGGTGCCCCCAGGTGCCCCCAGGTGTGCCCAGGTGTGCCCAGGTGCCCCCAGGTGCCCCCCGGGTGTGCGCTCACCCTCCAGGCACATGGTGGAGAAGAAGGCGATGTTCCGCGTCTCCAGGTGCGAGTCGTGCGTGCACTCGGGCGAGCGCGTCTGCGGCTCCGACTCGCCCGTCAGCGACGAGTTGTCCACCTGGCAGCGCCCAGGGGTGCCCAGGTGTGCCCAGGTGTGCCCAGGTGTGCCCGGGTGTGCCCAGGTGTGCCCAAATCCCCAATTTTCCCTCCAAAAACCCCAAAATTTCCATCCATTTTCACCCAATTTTGACCATTTTTTCCCCAAATTTCCCCATTTTAGTGCCCCCAGGTGTGCCCAGGTGCCCCCAGGTGTGCCCAAATCCCCAATTTTCCCTCCAAAACCCCCAAAATTTCCATCAAATTTCACCCAATTTTCACCATTTTTTCCCCAAATTTCCCCATTTTAGTGCCCCCAGGTGCGCCCAGCTGTGCCCAGGTGTGCCCAAATCCCCAATTTCACCCCTCAAAACCCCATTTTTTCTCCGATTTTCACCCAACTTTTGCCATTTTTCCCCATTTTCCCACCCCCAGGTGCCCCCGGGTGCCCCCAGGTGTGCCCAGGTGTGCCCAGGTGTGCCCAAATCCCCAATTTTCCCTCCAAAATCCTCAAAATTTCCATCAATTTTCACCCAAATTTCACAATTTTCCCCCAAATTTCCCCATTTTAGTGCCCCCAGGTGTGCCCGGGTGCCCCCAGGTGCCCCCAGGTGTGCCCGGCTGTGCCCAGGTGCGCCCAAATCCCCAATTTTACCTCTCAAAACCCCATTTTTCTCCGATTTTCACCCAATTTTTGCCATTTTTCCCCATTTTTCCACCCCCAGGTGCCCCCAGGTGTGCCCGGGTGCCCCCAGGTGTGCCCAGGTGTGCCCAAATCCCCAATTTCACCCCTAAAACCCCCAAATTTTCACCGATTTTCACCCAATTTTCGCCCTTTTCCCGCCCCCAGGTGCCCCCAGGTGTCCCCAGGTGCCCCCAGGTGTGCCCAGGTGTGCCCAGGTGTGCCCAGGTGTGCCCAAATCCCCGAGTTTCCACCAATTTCCGCCAAACTTCCAGCTATTTTCGCCAAATTTTCACCGATTTTCACCCAATTTTCGCCCTTTTCCCGCCCCAGGTGCGCCCAGGTGTGCCCGGGTGTGCCCAGGTGCCCCCAGGTGCCCCCCAGGTGCGCGCTCACCTTGCAGCCCTGCGCCGCCAGCACGCGGATGTCGGCCGGCACCCGGTCCCCGCCCTTGATCTCCACCAGGTCCCCGACCACGAGCTCGGCCGCGTTCACCTGCAGCACCTGCCCCGCCCGCACCACCGTGGCTTGCTGTATGCAAATGAGGCATAAGTTATGCAAATGAGGCCCGGCCGCGTTCACCTGCAGCACCTGCCCCGCCCGCACCACCGTGGCTTGCTGCATGCAAATGAGGCGTAAAATATGCAAATGAGGCTCGAATTATGCAAATGAGGCGTGAATTATGCAAATGAGGCCCGGCCGCGTTCACCTGCAGCACCTGCCCCGCCCGCACCACCGTGGCTTGCTGTGTGTATGCAAATGAGGCGTAAATTATGCAAATGAGGTGTAAATTATGCAAACGAGGCCCGGCCGCGCTCACCTGCCCCGCCCGCACCACCGTGGCTTGCTGCAGGTATGCAAATGAGGCTCAAATTATGCAAATGATGCTCAAATTATGCAAATGAGGCCTGGCCGCGTTCACCTGCCCCGCCCGCACCACCGTGGCTTGCTGCATGCAAATGAGGCGTAAATTATGCAAATGAAACACAAATGAGGCCAGGCCGCGTTCACCTGCAGCACCTGCCCCGCCCGCACCAACGTGGCTTGCTGTATGCAAATGATGCGTAAATTATGCAAATGACACGCAAATGAGGCCCGGCCGCGTTCACCTGCAGCACCTGCCCCGCCCGCACCACCGTGGCTTGCTGTATGCAAATGAGGCGTAAATTATGCAAATGACACGCAAATGAGGCCCGGCCGCGTTCACCTGCAGCGCCTGCCCCGCCCGCACCACCGTGGCTTGCTGCATGCAAATGAGGCGTAAATTATGCAAATGAGGCGCAAATGAGGCCCGGCCGCGTTCACCTGCAGCACCTGCCCCGCCCGCACCACCGTGGCTTGCTGCATGCAAATCAGGCGTAAATTATGCAAATGAGACGCAAATGAGGCCTGGCCGCGTTCACCTGCCCCGCCCGCACCACCGTGGCTTGCTGCATGCAAATGAGGCTCAAATTATGCAAATGAGGCCCGGCCGCGTTCACCTGCAGCACCTGCCCCGCCCGCACCACCGTGGCTTGCTGTATGCAAATGAGGCATAAATTATGCAAATGAGGCCCAAATTATGCAAATGAGGCCTGGCCGCGTTCACCTGCCCCGCCTGCACCACCGTGGCTTGTTGTATGCAAATAAGGCGTAAATTATGCAAATGACACGCAAATGAGGCCCGGCCGCGTTCACCTGCAGCACCGGCCCCGCCCGCACCACCGTGGCTTGCTGCATGCAAATCAGGCGTAAATTATGCAAATGAGGCATAAATTATGCAAATGAGGCTCAAATTATGCAAATGAGGCCCGGCTGCGTTCACCTGCAGCACCTGCCCCGCCCGCACCACCGTGGCTTGCTGTATGCAAATGAGGCGTAAATTATGCAAATGAGGCTCAAATTATGCAAATGATGCCTGGCCGCGTTCACCTGCCCCGCCCGCACCAACGTGGCTTGCTGCGGGTATGCAAATGAGGCTCGAATTATGCAAATGAGTCTCAAATTATGCAAATTTGCCCCCCCCGGTGAGAGAATGGGGGCTCGGGTATGCGAATGAGGCGCAAAGTATGCAAATGATATGCAAATGAGGCTCATCAGGTGTGCAGGTGAGAGCCCAGGTGAGGGAACGTGACTCCAGGTATGCAAATGAGACCTCAGGTATGCAAATGAGGCCCCATCAGGTAAGAGAATGATGCATGCAAATGCGGCTCAGGCGTGCAAAGGTATGCAAATGAGGCCCGAGGTATGCAAATGAGGCCCGAGCTATGCAAATGAGGCTCCCCAGGTGTGAACGCAGCCCCAGGTGCGCCCAGGTCCCCCCAATTTTCCCCCATTTCCCTCAGATTTTCACCGATTTCCACCCAAATTTCCCCATTTTCCCGCCCCCAGGTGTGCCCAGGTGTGCCCAGGTGTGCCCAGGTGTGTGCCCAGGTGTGTGCCCAGGTGTGTGCCCAGGTGCGCCCAGGTGCGCCCAGGTGTGCCCAGCTGTGCCCAAATCCCCAATTTTACCCCTAAAAACCCCAATTTTTCTCCGATTTTCACCCAACTTTTGCCATTTTTCCCCATTTTCCCACCCCCAGGTGTGCCCAGGTGTGCCCAGGTGTGCCCAGGTGTGCCCGGCGCCCTCACCTGCGGCACCAGGTTGCGGAAGCTGGCGATGATGTTGGTGCTCTTGAACTCCTGGTAGTAGCCGAAGCAGCCGGTGACGACCACGACGGCGATGAGCGCCACGGCCAGGTACAGCTGCACAGGTGGGCACAGGTGGGCACAGGTGAGCGCCCAGCTGTGCCCAGCTGTGCCCAAATTCCCCATTTTCCCTCCAAAAACCCCAAATTTCCGTCGGTTCTCCCCCAATTTTCGCCGTTTTTCCCCATTTTCCCGCCCCCAGGTGCGCCCAGGTGCGCCCAGGTGTGCCCAGGTGTGCCCAGGTGACCCCAAACACCCCACAAAATCCCCATTTCCCACCCGATTTCCCCCCAATTTTCGCTGTTTTTTGCCATTTTTGTGCCCCCCAGGTGTGCCCAGGTGTGCCCAGGTGTATCCCAGGTGTGTTACGTGCATCTCAGGTGTGCCCAGGTGACCCCAAACCCCCCACAAAATCCCCATTTCCCACCCGATTTTCACCCAATTTTTTCCATGTGCCCCCTCCCAGGTGCGCCCAGGTGTATCTCAGGTGTGCCCAGGTGTACCCCAGGTGTGCCCAGGTAACCCCAAACCCCCCCCAAAATCCCCATTTCCCACCCAATTTTTTCCATTCATCTCCTCCCAGGTGTGCCCAGGTGCACCCAGGTAACCCCAAACCCCCCAAAATCTCCATTTCCCACCCGATTTCCCCCCAATTTTCGCTGTTTTTCGCCATTTTTGTGCCCCCCAGGTGTGCCCTGGTGTATCCCAGGTGTATCCCAGGTGTGCCCAGGTGTATCCCAGGTGTATCCCAGGTGTATCCCAGGTGTGCCCAGGTGTATCCCAGGTGTATCCCAGGTGTATCCCAGGTGTGCCCAGGTGTACCCCAGCTGTGTTACGCGCACCTCAGGTGCGCCCAGGTAACCCCAAACCCCACAAAACCCCCATTTCCCACCCGATTTTCCCCCAATTTCCCACGTTTTTCCCCATTTTCTCCCCCCCAGTTGCGGTCACTCTTGGTCACTCTTGGTCACTCTCGGTCACTGGCGGTCACCCTTGGTCACTCACGTTGTCCGAGCTGCCGCGGTCGCCCTGGCCCTGCTGCACGCCGTAGGCGATGAGGCAGATGGCGGCCGCCACCCACATGAGGCACTGCAGGCCCCCGGCCAGCTGCCGGCCGAAGCGCACGCAGCCCGGCGTGCCACGGGGCGGCCGCAGCGCGTTGGGGCCGTCACGGAGGAGACGCTCGGACGCCTCGGCCTCGGACAGACCCTGCAAGAGCGGGCAGTCAATGGTCAGTGGTCAGTCAATGGTCACTCAGTGGTCAGTGAGAGCAATGGGATCAGTCAGTGGTCACTCAGTGGTCATTAGGGCAGTGGTCAGTCAATGGTCAGTCAGTAGGCAATGGTCACTCAGTGGTCAGTGAGAGCAATGGGATCAGTCAATGGTCAGTCAATGGTCAGTCAATGGTCAGTGAGAGCAATGGGATCAGTGGTCAGTGGTCACTCAATGGTCAGTCAGTGGTCAATGAGAGCAATGGGATCAGTCAGTGGTCACTCTGTGGTCAGTGGTCACTCAGTGGGCAATGGTCACTCAGTGGTCACTCAGTGGTCACTCAGTGGTCACTCAATGCTCAGTGAGAGCAATGGGATCAGTCAATGGTCAGTCAGTGGTCACTCAATGGTCAGTGAGTGCGTTGGGGCCGTCACGGAGGAGGCGCTCGGACGCCTCGGCCTCGGACAGACCCTAAAAGAGAGGAGGAGTGGTCACTCAGTGGTCAGTCAATGGTCAATGGTCACTCAGTGGTCAGTGAGGGCGTTGGGGCCGTCACGGAGGAGGCGCTCGGACGCTTCTGCTTCGGAGAGACCCTAAAGGAGAGGGAATGGTCACTCAGTGGTCAGTCAGTGGTCACTCAGTGGGCAATGGTCACTCAGTGGTCAGTGAGGGCGTTGGGGCCGTCACGGAGCAGCCGCTCGGACGCCTCGGCCTCGGACAGACCCTAAAGGAGAGGAGGAGTGGTCACTCAGTGGTCAATGGTCAGTCAATGGTCAGTGAGAGCAATGGGATCAGTCAGTGGTCACTCAGTGGTCACTCAATGGTCAGTGAGGGCGTTGGGGCCGTCACGGAGGAGACGCTCGGACGCCTCGGCCTCGGAGAGACCCTAAAGGAGAGGGAATGGTCACTCAGTGGTCACTCAGTGGTCACTCAGTGGTCAGTCAGTGTTCAATGGTCAGTCAGTGGTCAGTGAAAGCAATGGGATCAGTCAGTGGTCAGTCAATGGTCAGTGAGAGCAATGGGATCAGTCAGTGGTCAGTCAATGGTCAGTGAGAGCAATGGGATCAGTCAGTGGTCACTCAGTGGTCACTCAATGGTCAGTGGTCAGTCAATGGTCAGTGAGAGCAATGGGATCACTCAATGGTCACTCAATGGTCAGTGAGGGCAATGGGATCAGTCAGTGGTCACTCTATGGTCAGTGAGGGCAATGGGATCAGTCAGTGGTCAGTCAGTGGGCAATGGGCACTCAATGGTCAGTCAATGGTCAGTGGTCAGTCAATGGTCACTGAGGGCGTTGGGGCCGTCCCGCAGCAGCCGCTCGGACGCCTCGGCCTCGGACAGACCCTGTGGACAGTGAGAGTGGTCACTCAGTGGTCACTCAATGGTCAGTGGTCAGTCAATGGTCACTCAATGGTTACTCAGTGGTCAGTGAGGGCGTTGGGGCCGTCACGGAGGAGCCGCTCGGACGCTTCTGCTTTGGACAGACCCTAAAGGAGAGGGAATGGTCACTCAGTGGTCACTCAGTGGTCACTCAGTGGTCAGTGGTCACTCAGTGGTCACTCAGTCGTCAGTCAATGGTCAATGGTCACTCAGTGGTCAGTGGTCACTCAGTGGTCACTCAATGGTCAGTGGTCAGTCAATAGTCAGTCAATGGTCAGTGGTCCCTCAGTGGTCACTCAATGGTCAATGGTCAGTGGTCAGTGAGAGCAATGGGATCAGTCAATGGTCACTCAATGGTCACTGAGGGCGTTGGGGCCGTCACGGAGCAGCCGCTCGGACGCCTCGGCCTCGGACAGACCCTAAAGGAGAGGGAATGGTCACTCAGTGGTCACTCAGTGGTTAATGGTCAGTGAGAGCAATGGGATCAGTCAGTGGTCACTCAATGGTCAGTGGTCAGTCAATGGTCACTCATTGGTCACTCAGTGGTCACTCAGTGGTCACTCATTGGTCACTCAGTGGTCACTCTGTGGTCACTCATTGGTCACTCAGTGGTCACTCATTGGTCACTCTGTGGTCACTCATTGGTCACTCAGTGGTCACTCAGTGGTCACTCTGTGGTCACTCAGTGGTCACTCAGTGGTCACTCAGTGGTCACTCTGTGGTCACTCAGTGGTCACTCAGTGGTCACTCATTGGTCACTCAGTGGTCACTCAATGGTCAGTGGTCACTCAGTGGTCACTCAGTGGTCACTCTGTGGTCACTCATTGGTCACTCATTGGTCACTCAGTGGTCACTCATTGGTCACTCATTGGTCACTCTGTGGTCACTCATTGGTCACTCAGTGGTCACTCAGTGGTCACTCAGTGGTCACTCATTGGTCACTCATTGGTCACTCAGTGGTCACTCAGTGGTCACTCAGTGGTCACTCATTGGTCACTCAGTGGTCACTCAGTGGTCACTCAGTGGTCACTCAGTGGTCACTCATTGGTCACTCAGTGGTCACTCAGTGGTCACTCAGTGGTCACTCTCTCTCACCTTGGTGGCGCTCGTGTTGTATTTCAGCTCGAGCTCCTTCACGTCCAGCTTGTGATCATCCTGCACCAGTATGGACCAGTATGGACCAGTATGGACCAGTATAAACCAGTACAGACCAGTATGGACCAGTATAAACCAGTATGGACCAGTATAAACCAGTATAAACCAGTACGGACCAGTATGGACCGGTATGGACCAGTATGGACCGGTATGGACCAGTATGGACCAGTATAAACCAGTATGGACCAGTATGGACCAGTATAAACCAGTATGGACCAGTATGGACCAGTATGGACCAGTATGAACCAGTATGGACCAGTAGGGACCGGTATGGACCAGTAACCCCAAATTCCCTCCCAGTATAAACCAGTAAAGACCAGTGACCCTCCCAGCCCGTCCCAGTCCCTCCCAGTATAACCAGTGACCTTCCCAGTATATCCCAGTATAACCCGTGTCCCTCCCAGTATAACCCAGTATAAACCAGTGACCCTCCCAGTATAAACCAGTGACCCCAAAACCCCTCCCAGTCCCTCCCAGTATAAACCAGTATAACCGGTGACCCTCCCAGTATATCCCAGTATAAACCAGTATCCCCAGTTCCGCACCAGTTCCAGTTCCCAGTATATCCAGTGACCCTCCCAGTCCCTCCCAGTCCCTCCCAGTACATCCCAGTATAACCCAGTATAACCAGTGTCCCTCCCAGTATATCCCAGTATATCCCAGTATCCCCAGCGACCCTCCCAGTATACCCCAGTATAACCAGTGTCCCTCCCAGTCCCTCCCAGTCCCTCCCAGTATATCCCAGTATAAACCAGTATATCCCAGTATAACCAGTGACCCTCCCAGTATATCCCAGTATCCCCAGTGTCCCTCCCAGTATCTCCCAGTCCCTCCCAGTCCCTCCCAGTCCATCCCAGCATATCCCAGTATACCCCAGTCCATCCCAGTCCATCCCAGTATATCTCAGTCCATCCCAGTCCCTCCCAGTATAACCAGTGACCCTCCCAGTCCATCCCAGTATATCCCAGTATAACCAGTGACCCTCCCAGTATATTCCAGTATATCCCAGTCCCTCCCAGTATAACCCAGTATAACCCAGTATCCCCAGTGTCCCTCCCAGTATATCCCAGTATATCCCAGTATATCCCAGTCCATCCCAGTCCATCCCAGTCCCTCCCAGTATATCCCAGTATATCCCAGTATAACCCAGTATATCCCAGTATATCCCAGTGTCCCTCCCAGTATGTCCCAGTATATCCCAGTATATCCCAGTATATCCCAGTATAACCCAGTATATCCCAGTATATCCCAGTATATCCCAGTATAACCCAGTCCCTCCCAGTATATCCCAGTCCCTCCCAGTATATCCCAGTGTCCATCCCAGTCCCTCCCAGTCCCTCCCAGTCTCCCCAGTTGTTCCGCACCAGTTCCAGCTCCCGTTTCATCTCCTCCAGCCGCTCGCGCTCCCTGCGCCGGCCCCGCCCCAAACGGGGGGGGCGGAGCTCCAACTTCTGTGGGGGGCGGGGCCAGAGAGAGGGGGCGGGGTCAGAGAGAGGGGGCGGGTCACAGAGAGGGGGCGGGGTCAGAGAGAGGGGGCGGGGTCAGAGAGTGAGGGGGCGGGATCAGAGAAGGGGGCGGGGTCAGAGAAGGGGGCGGGGTCAGAGAGAGGGGCGGGGTCAGAGAGAGGGGCGGGGTCAGAGAGAGAGGGGCGGGGTCAGAGGGGGGGCGGGGTCAGAGAGAGGGGGCGGGGTCAGAGAGAGGGGGAGGGGTCAGAGAGAGGGGGCGGGGTCAGAAAGAAGGGGCGGGGTCAGAGAGAGGGGGCGGGGTCAGAGAGAGGGGCGGGGTCAGAGAGAGGGGGCGGGGTCAGAGAGAGGGGGTGGGGTCAGAGAGAGGGGCGGGGTCAGAGAGAGGGGGTGGGGTCAGAGAGAGAGGGGCGGGGTCAGAGAGAGAGGGGGCGGGGTCAGAGAGAGGGGGCGGGGTCAGAGAGAGGGGGCGGGGTCAGAGAGAGGGCGGGGTCAGAGAGAGAGGGGGAGGGGTCAGAGAGTGAGGGGGCGGGGTCAGAGAGGGGGCGGGGTCACAGAGGGGGGTCAGAGAGGGGGGCGGGGTCAGAGAGAGGGGGGCGGGGTCAGAGAGAGGGGGCGGGGTCAGAGAGAGAGGGGGCGGGGTCAGAGGGAGGGGGCGGGGTCAGAGGGAGGGGCGGGGTCAGAGAGAGGGGGCGGGGTCAGAGAGAGGGCGGGGTCAGAGAGAGGGGGAGGGGTCAGAGAGTGAGGGGGCGGGGTCAGAGAGGGGGCGGGGTCAGAGAGAGGGGCGGGGTCAGAGAGAGGGCGGGGTCAGATAGGGGGGCGGGGCCCGCGTGCTCCTCCGCCCCTCCCCCAGCTCTCCGTGTCTCTTCATCCTCCTCCTCCTCCTCCTCCTCCATCTCTTTCTTCCTCCCTCTCTCCTCCTCCTCCTCCTCCTCCTCCTCCTTCCGTCTCTCCTTCCTCCCTCCCTTCATCCTCATCCTCCTCCCTCTCGCCCTCCCGTCCCTCTCCCCTCTCCCTCCTCTTCCTCCCGTCCTTCATCCTCCTCCCTCTCTCCTCTCCCCTCTCTCCTCTTCCTCCCTCTTCCATCTCTCCTTCATCTTCCTCCCTCCCTCCCCTCTCTCCGTTCGCTCCTCCCTCTCCCCTCCGTCCCCCTCTCGCCTTCATCTCCCCTTCATCTTCCTCCCTCTCCCCTCCCCTTCCTCCCTCTCCCTCTCCCCCTCATCCTCCTCCCTCTCCCTTCATCCCTCCCTCCTTCATCTCCCCTTCATCTTCCTCCCTCTCCCCTTCATCCTCCTCCCTCTCTCCTCTTCCTCCCCTGTCCCTCTTCATCTTCCTCCCTCTCACCTTTCCCTCCCTCCATCTCTCCTTCATCTTCCTCTCCCTCTCCCCTCTCTCCTTCCCTCCCTCCCTCCTTTCCCTCCATCTCCCCTCCCTCCATCTCTCTTCATCCCTCTCCCTCTCCTTCATCTCCCCTTCATCCTCCTCCCTTTCCCTCTCCCTTCATCCTCCTCCATCTCTCCTCTTCCCTTCCTCCCATCTCTCCTTCATCTTCCTCCCTCTCTCCTCTTCCCTTCATCCTCCTCCATCTCTCCTCTCTCCTTCCATTCCTCCTCCTCCTCCATTCCTTCCTCCCTCTCCCCTCTTCCCTTCATCTTCATCTTCCTCCCTCTCCCTTCATCCCTCCCTCTCTCCTCTTCCCTTCGTCTTCCTCCGTCTCTCTCCCTCCCCCCCTCCTTCCTCCCTTCATCCTCCTCCTCCTCCTCCATCTCTCCCCGCTCTCTCTCTCTCATCCTCCCATCCCTCCCACCCCTCCCTCTTCCCGTCTCCCCTTCATCTTCCTCCCTCTCCCCTCTCTCCCTCCATCCCTCCCTTGCTCCCATCCCTCCATTCCTTCCTCCCTCTCTCCTCTTCCCTTCATCTTCATCTTCCTCTCTCCCTCCCTCCCTCTCCTCCATTTCCCCTTCATCCTCCTCCCTCCCTCCTCTTCCTCCCCCCCTCCTTCCTCCGTCTCTCCTCTTCCCTTCCCCTCATCTTCCTCCCTCCATTCCTCCCTCCCTCCATTCCTTCCTCCCTCTCCATCTCTTCCCCTCATCTTCCTCCATCTCTCCCTCTCCCCCTCCTTCCTTCCATCCGCCTTCATCTTCCTCCCTCTCCTCTCTCCATTCCTCCCTCCCTCTCTTCCATCCCTCCTTCATCCTCCTCCCTCCCTCTCTGCTCTTCCTCCCTTCCCTCTCCCTCCTCTTCCTCCCTCTCCATCTCTCCCTCCTCCCTCCCTCCTCTCCCTCCCTCCCTCCCTTCATTCCTTCCCTTCCCCTCCTTCCTCCCATCTCTCCTTCATCTTCCTCCCTCTCCCCTCTCTCCTCTCCCCTCTCACCTCCTTGCCCATCGCTCTCCCGGTTCTCTCCCGGTTCAGTCCCGGTTCAGTCCCGGTTCAGTCCCGGTTCAGTCCCGGTTCAGTCCCGGTTCTCTCCCAGTTCTGTCCCGTTTCTCTCCCGGTTCAGTCCCGGTTCTGTCCCGGTTCTGTCCCGGTTCTCTCCCGGTTCTCTCCCGGTTCTGTCCCGGTTTCTCTCCCGGTTCAGTCCCGGTTCTCTCCCGGTTTCTCTCCCGGTTCTGTCCCGGTTTCTCTCCCGGTTCTGTCCCGGTTTCTCTCCCGGTTCTGTCCTGGTTCTGCCCCGGTTCTCTCCCGGTTCTGTCCCGTCCTCTTCCCTCCGCTCTCTCCCTTTTAAACGCTCCGGGAACGCCCCAAGGTGACCCCGCCTGGGCACACCTGGGATGGGGGGGGGAGGGGGGGAGGAGACACCTGAGAAACACCTGAGGGACACCTGGGGACAATTGGGGACACCTGAGAGGGGGCAGGGGACACCTGGAGATACCTGGGACAGGTGAGGGGACAGGGGGACACATGGGGACACCTGAGAAACACCTGAGGGACACCTGAGAGACACCTGGGGACACCTGGATGGGGCTTGGGGACACCTGAGTGTGGAGGGGACACCTGGGGACAATTGGGGACACCTGAGGGACACCTGGGGCACACCTGGGACAGGTGGGGGGACACCTGGAGGGGGTTGGGGACACCTGGGGACACCTGAGAGACACCTGAGGGACACCTGGGACAGGTGAGGGGACACCTGAGGGACACCTGGGGACAATTGGGGACACCTGGATGGGGCTTGGGGACACCTGGAGATACCTGGGACAGGTGAGGGGACACCTGGATGGGGCTTGGGGACACCTTGGGCACACCTGGGGACACCTGGGGGGGGTGGGAACACTTTGGGGACACCTTGGGGACACCTGGATGGGGCTTGGGGACACCTGGAGATACCTGGACAGGTGAGGGGACACCTGGGGGACACCTGAGGGACACCTGGGACAGGTGAGGGGACACCTGGATGGGGCTTGGGGACACCTGGGGAACACCTGAGTGTGGAGGGGACACCTGGGGACAATTGGGGACACCTGAGAGACACCTGGGGGACACCTGGGACAGGTGAGGGGACACCTGAGAGGGAGAGGGGACACCTGAGGGACACCTGGGACAGGTGGGGGGACACCTGGATGGGGCTTGGGGACACCTGGGGACACCTGGGGAGAGCGGGAACACCTGGGGGACACCTGGGACAGGTGAGGGGACACCTGGGGACACCTGAGAAACACCTGAGGGACACCTGGGGACAATTGGGGACACCTGAGAGGGGGCAGGGGACACCTGGAGATACCTGGAAGGGAGAGGGGACACCTGGGGGGGTTGGGGACACATGGAGACACCTGAGTGTGGAGGGGACACCTGGGGACACCTGGGACAGGTGAGGGGACACCTGGAGGGGGCTTGGGGACACTTTGGGGACACCTTGGGCACACCTGGGCACACCTGGGGACACCTGCATGGGGCTTGGGGACACCTTGGGGGGGTGGGAACACTTTGGGGACACCTGGAGACACCTGAGAAACACCTGGGGACACCTGGGGACACCTGAGTGTGGAGGGACACTTGGGGACACCTGAGAGACACCTGAGAGACACCTGGGGACACCTGAGAGGGGGCAGGGGACACCTGGATGGGGCTTGGGGACACTTTGGGGACACCTGGGCACACCTGGGGGGGAGGGGACACTTTGGGGACACCTGGGGGACACCTGGATGGGGCTTGGGGACACCTGGGGGACACCTGGGACAGGTGAGGGGACACCGGGAGACACCTGGGGACACCTGGAGATACCTGGGACAGGTGGGGGGACACCTGAGTGTGGAGGGGACACCTGGGGACACCTGGGGACACCTGGGACAGGTGAGGGGACACCTGAAAGGGAGAGGGGACACCTGGGGACACCTGGGGGACACTTTGGGGACACCTTGGGGACACCTTGGGGGGGGGGGGGGTCACACCTGGGTGGGGGAGGGGGGCGGGGTCTCCCGTCCTTGCCGTCGCCCCTTCACCCCCCCCCCCCCTTATCAGGATGGGCTTATCGGGGTGGGGGAGGGGCGGCCCCCGCTCCTTTTGTGCCGCTGGTTAATGATTAATTAGGGCATTGATTAGGGACTGATTAGCGATTAATAGCGGGGTTAATGCGTGATTTATTAGCCATTAGTGACGGCGTTAATTGGTGATTAATTAGCCATTAATGGCGGCGTTAATTGGAGATTAATTAGCCATTAGTGACGGCGTTAATTGGAGATTAATCAGCCATTAATGGCGCGTTAATTGGAGATTAATCAGCAATTAGTGATAGAGGTAATTGGTGATTAATTAGCGATTAATGGCGGCGTTAATAGGTGATTAATAGGCGATTAATGGCGGCGTTAATTAGTGATTAATGGGAGATTAATGACAGCGTAATTGTTGATTAATTAGTGACTAATGATAGCGTTAATTAACGATTTATTAGCGATTATTGGGAGATAATGACAGCGATAATTAATGATTAATAAGCGATTAATGGCGGCGTAAATTAAGGATTAATAAGCGGTTAATGACGGCGCTAATTGGTGAATAATTAGCGATTAAGGGTAGCGCTAACTGGTGATTAATTAGCGATTAATGGCGGCGTTAATGAATTATTAATTAGCAATTAATGAAAGATTAATGGCTGCGTTAATTAAGGAATAATTTGGGAATTTTGAGGGAGGAAATTGGGAAATTTCGGGGAAAAATTTGGGGAATTTTGGGGGGGAAAATTGGGAAATTTTGGAGGGAAAATTTTGGGAATTTTGGGGGAAATTATTGGAATTTTGGAGGGAAAATTTTGGGGAATTTTGGGGCTAAAATTGAGAAATTTCGGGAGGGAAAATTTTGGGAAGTTTGGGAGGGAAAATGGGGAAAGTCGGGGGGAAATTTTCGGGGGGAAAACTCGGGAATTTTTTGGGAAAAAATTTTGGGGAATTTTGGAGGGAATTTTAGGACGAAAAATTTGAGAATCAGGGAGAAAAAATTTGGGGAAAAATTTGGGAATTTTGGGGAAAATCTGGGGAATTTTTGGGGGAGGGAATCGGGGAAATTTTGGTGGAAAAAATCGGGAATTTTGGTGGAAAAAATCGGGAATTTCGGAGTGAAATTTTCGGGAATTTGCGGGAAAATTTTCGAGGGTTCCGGGGAATTTTGGGTGGAAAATTTTGGGGAGAAATTCGGGAATTTGGAATAAAAATGTGAATTAAACAGGAAATAAAGGCGCAGGTGACGCGTTCAGGTGAGTCCAGGGGCGTTTATTGCTCGGGGTGGGCGGGGCCACATTTGCATACCCGGGCCACGCCCACTCCACACCCGGGGCTCATTTCCATACCTGGGCCACGCCCACTCCAAACATGGGCCACGCCCATTCACACCTGGAGCCAATCAGACAAAACTGGGGAACAATTTACATACCTAGGCCACGCCACTCACATCTGGGGCTCATTTGCATACCTGGGTCACGCCCACTGCACACTTGGGGGTCATTTGCATACCTGGGCCACGCCCACTGCACACTTGGGGTCATTTGCATACCAGGGCCACACCCATTCACACATGGGGATCATTTACATACCAAGGCCACGCCCACTTCACACTTGGGCCACACCCACTGCACGCCTGGCTCTCATTGCACACCCAGGCCACGCCCATTCACACCTGGGGCTCATTTACATATTTAATCTGCGCCCACTTCACACCCGGGGATCATTTGCATACCTGGGCCACGCCCCTTTCACATTTTGGCCATGCCCCTTGCACACCTGGGATCATTTGCATACCTGGGCCACGCCCACTTCACATATGGGCCACACCCATTGCACACATGGGGATCATTTGCATACCCAGGCCACGCCCATTGCACACCTGGAGCTCATTTACATCTTTAATCACGCCCACTCCACACCTCGGGATCATTTGCATACCTGGGCCACGCCCATTGCGCACCTGGGGATCATTTGCATACCTGGGCCACGCCCCTTTCGCACCCAAATTCTCCAATTTTCCTCAAATTTTCACCGATTTTCCCCCAATTTTCACCGTTTTTTCCCCATTTTGGTGCCCCAGCTGTGCCCAGGTGTGCCCAGGTGTGTTATGGGCATCTCAGGTGTGCCCAGGTGTGCCCGGGTGTGTTATGGGCATCTCAGGTGTGTGCCCAGGTGTGCCCGGGTGTGCCCAAATCCCCAAATTTCCACAGATTTTCCCCAAATTTTTGCCGTTTTTGGGTTCCCAGGTGTGCCCGGCTGTGCCCAGGTGTGCCCGGGTGTGCCCAAACCCCCAAATTTCCTCCTATTTTCCCAAATTTCCACCGATTTTCCCCAAATTTTCGCCGTTTTTTCCTGCCCAGGTGTGCCCAGGTGTGCCCGGGTGTGCCCGGGTGTGCCCAAATCCCCAAATTTCCTCCTATTTTCCCCAAATTTTCCCCCGATTTTCCCCAAATTTTCGCCGTTTTCCGGTTCCCAGCTGTGCCCAGGTGTGCCCAGGTGTGCCCAGGTGTGCCCAAACCCCCAAATTTCCTCCTATTTTCCCCAAATTTCCTCCTATTTTCCCCAAATTTCCACCGATTTTCCCCAAATTTTCGCCATTTTTCGGTCCCAGCTGTGCCGAGCTGTGCCCAGGTGTGCCCAGGTGTGCCCAGGTGTGCCCAGGTGTGCCCAAACCCCAAATTTCCACCGATTTTCCCCAAATTTTCGCCATTTCTCGGTCCCCAGGTGTGCCCAGGTGTGCCCAGGTGTGCCCAGGTGTGCCCAGCTGTGCCCAGGTGTGCCCGGGTGTGCCCAGGTGTGCCCGGGTGTGCCCAGGTGCGCTATGGGGGCGGCAGGAGCGGCACCAGCAGCCTCATGGCCCCCAGCCCCAGCGCCGCCGCCCCCAGCGCCCGCAGCCCCAGCGCCCCCCAGGGGCCCAGGCCCAGCGCCTGCCCCGCCCACCTGCAACCAGAAAAAACATTAATTAATAATTAATAATTAATTAATTATCAATAAACTACCTAATCAATAACCCGCCAAGAACCCCTCTTTGTCCCCCTCCGCACCAACTGATCGGCGAGCTGATAAATAAAAGAATTAATTACTAAGATGTTGGCGTTTCATAGACTCCTCCTCAAAATCAATCAATTAATTAATGATTAATTGATTACCCAGCTAACAGCCCACTATACATCCCTCCTGTCTCTATTTACTTAATTAATTATTAACCAATTACTACATCAGGAACTCCTCGTAGACCCCTCCCCACCATCAGTCAATTAATTAACGATTATTAATTAACAGCCTGATCAAGAACCCTTCATAGGCCCCCTCCCCACCATTAATTAATAATTAATAATTAATAACTAATAATAATTAATTACCCAATTAAGAAGCCCGAAATCCCCTCTCCCGTTCCCGCAGCCTCTTCCTCATAATTAATAATTAATGACTAATAATTAATAATTGATTAATTACCCGATTAAGAAGCCCCAAATTCCCTCCCCCATTCCCACAGCCCCCTTCCCCACCGTTAATGATCAGCAACTCACAATCAATAATCAATAACTAATAATTAATAATTAATAATTAATAATTAGTAATTAATAATTAATAAATAACAATTAATAATTAATTAATTACCCGATTAAGAAGCCCTCGTAGGCGGCGGCCGCCAGGAGCCCCCCCAGGGGCAGCCGCAGGGGGGAGGGGAGGTCGTGGCGCCCGAGGCCCAGAGGAGAGCGGCCGCGGCCACGTGGCGCACCTGGAACCAGTATAAACCAGTATAAACCAGTATGGACCAGTATAAACCAGTACGGACCAGTACGGACCCATAGAAACCCATAGAAATCAATATAGACCAGTATAAACCAGTATAAACCAGGGCCCAGAGGAGAGCGGCCGCGGCCACGTGGCGCACCTGGAACCAGTACGGACCAGTATAAACCAGTATGGACCGGTATGGACCAGTATGGACCCATAGAAACCCATAGAAATCCATATAGACCAGTATAAACCAGTATGGGCCGGTATAAACCGGGATGGACCAGTATGGACCAGTATGGACCCATAGAAACCAATATAGACCAGTATAAACAGTATAAACCAGTGCCCAGAGAAGAGCGGCCGCGGCCATGTGGCGCACCTGGAACCAGTATGGACCAGTATAAACCGGTATAAACCGTATGGACCAGTATGGACCGGTATGGACCAGTATAAACCAGTATGGACCCATAGAAACCCATAGAAATCAATATAGACCAGTATAAGCCAGTATAAACCAGTATAAACCAGTACGGACCAGTATGGACCCATAGAAACCCATAGCAATCAATACAAACCAGTATAAACCAGTACAGACCAACGCACTCACAGCTCCCCCTGGTGGCGGCTTTGGGAACTGCAGCGCCCTCTCAGTTTGTCCCAGTCCCTCCCAGTCCAAACCAGTGACCCCAAACCCCCTTTAACCCTTTCCCAGTCCCTCGCAGTCCCTCCCAGTACAAACCAGTAACCCCAAACTCCCTCCAGTACAAACCAGTGACCCCAAACCCCCTCTAACCCTTTCCCAGTCCCTCCCAGTTTATCCCAGTCCCCTCCCAGTATAAACCAGTAACCCCAAATCCGCCTCTAACCCTTTCCCAGTCCTTCCAGTTTATCCCAGTTCATCCCAATCCCCTCCCAGTATAAACCAGTACAAACCAGTGACCCCAAACTCCTCCCAGTCCAAACAGTGACCCCAAACCCCCTCTAACCCTTTCCCAGTCCCTCCCAGTTCCTCCCAGTCCCTCCCAGTATAAACCAGTACCCCAAAACCCCCTTTAACCCTTTCCCAGTTCCTCCCAGTACAAACCAGTAAGCCCAAACTCCCTCCCAGT
This sequence comes from Passerculus sandwichensis, assembly GCA_031885435.1. Classification (NCBI taxonomy): domain Eukaryota; kingdom Metazoa; phylum Chordata; class Aves; order Passeriformes; family Passerellidae; genus Passerculus; species Passerculus sandwichensis. The sequence continues at coordinate 9,739,632 of CM063151.1, read as the reverse complement.
ACAAACCAGTGACCCCAAAACATCCTTTAGCCCTTTCCCAGTCCCTCCCAGTATAAACCAGTGCCCCCAAACCCCCTCTAACCCTGTCCAATCCCCTCCAGTACAAATCAGTAACCCCAAAACCCCCTCTAACCCTTTCCCAGCCTCTCCCAGTATAAACCAGTAACCCCAAACTCCCTCCCAGTACAAACCAGTGACCCAAACTCCCTCCCAGTACAAACCAGTAACCCCAAACTCCCTCCCAGTACAAACCAGTGACCCCAAATCCCCCTCTAACCCTTTCCCAGTCCCTCCCAGTCCCTCCCAGTCCCTCCCAGTCCCTCCCAGTATAAACCAGTAAGCCCAAATCCCCCTCTAACCCTTTCCCAGCCCCTCCAGTCCCTCCAGCCCCTCCCAGTACAAACCAGTAACCCCAAATCCCCCTTTAACCTTTCCCAGTCCCTCCAGTGCCCCCAAACCCCCTCCCAGTCCCTCCCAGTCCAAACCAGTATAACCCAGTTGCGCTCACCAGGCTGATGTTGGAGTCCAGCCCCATCTGGAGGTGCCTCCAGTCGAACTCCACCCCCCGCGCCCCCACCCAGAGCGGGACACACCTGGGCAGAAACCCCAAAATTCACAAAATTCACCCCCAAAAAACGCAAAATTCACCCCAAAAAACGCAAAATTCACCCCAAAATTCAGAAAATTCACCCCAAAATTCACCAAATTCATCCCAAAATTCGCAAAATTCACCCCAAAATTCACAAAATTCACCCCAAAATTCACCAAATTCACCCCAAAATTCACCAATTCACCCCAAAAAACGCAAAATTCACCCCAAAAACGCAAAATTCACCCCAAAATTCACCAAATTCACCCCAAAATTCACCAAATTCACCCAAAAAACGCAAAATTCACCCCAAAAAACGCAAATCCCAAGAATTCAAAACACTCCCAAAATTTCGCCCCAAATTTATCCCAAAATTTCAAAATTTGTCCCCAAAATCCCAAAGTTTTACATTCAATTTATCCCCAAATTCCCAAAAATTCGCCCCAAATTTATCCCAAAATTTCAAAATTTGCCCCAAAATTGCCCCGAAATCCCGAAGTTTTACATTCAATTCATCCCCAAATTCCCAAAATTTGCCCCAAATTTATCCCAAAAATTTCAAAATTTTGCCCCAAAAATCCACCCAAAAATCCCCAAAATCCAAGAAATTCACCCAAAACACCAATAGTTCGACCCAAAAATTCCAACGTTTCACCCCGAAAATTCCCCCCAAAATAATTCCCGAAAATTCCCAAAATTAAAAAAAAATCCCAAAATTCCCCCCCAAAAATCCTAAAAAAATGCCAAAATTCCCCCCAAAATCTCCCAAAAATCCACCAAAAATAACAAAAAATTGGTGATTTTTTTTGTTTTTTAATCCTCAAATATTCCAAAAAAATCCCCCAAAAAATTCCAAATTTGCCCCAAAAAAAAATCCCAAAAAATTCCCAGAAAAATCCCCAGAAATTCGCTGAAAATTCCCCAAAAATGCCCAAAAAATCCAAAAAAAATCCCCCAAAAATCCAAAAAAAATCCGATTTTTTCGCGGTTTTTTGCCCCAAAACCCCCCAAAACCTCCCAATAAATTTCCAAATCCCAAATTTTCCCAAAATTCCCCAAATTTATCCAAATTCCCCACCTGGCAGTGAGCAGCTCCGCACTGCCCAGCCCAGCGCCGCCACCAGGATCCCCCCAAAATCTCCCAAAAATCCACCAAAAAATAGCAAAAAATTGGTGATTTTTTTGTTTTTTAATCCTCAAATATTCCCAAAAAAATCCCCCCCAAAAAATTCCAAATTTCCCCCAAAAATTCCCCCAAAAGTTCCGACCCCAAAAATTCCCCCAAAAGTTCCGAAAAATTCCCAGAAAAATCCCCAGAAATTCCCTCAAAATTCCCCAAAAAATCCCCCAAAAATCCAAAAAAATTCCGATTTTTTCGCGGTTTTTTGCCCCAAAACCCCCCAAAAAATTCCCAAATCCCAAATTTATCCCAAATTTTCCCAAAATTCCCAAAATTCCCATTTTTCCCACCTGGCGGTGAGCAGCTCCGCGCTGGCCCAGCCCAGCGCCGCCACCAGGATCCCCCCAAAATCTCCCAAAAATCCACCAAAAAATAGCAAAAAATTGGTGATTTTTTTGTTTTTTAATCCTCAAATATTCCCCAAAAAAATCCCCCCCAAAAAAATTCCAAATTTCCCCCAAAAAAATCCCGAAAAATTCACAGAAAAATCCCCAGAAATTCCCTGAAAATTCCCCAAAAAATGCCAAAAAAATCCAAAAAAATCCAAAAAAATCCGCCAAAAATCCAAAAAAAATCCGATTTTTTCGCGGTTTTTTGCCCCAAAACCCCCCAAAAAATTCCCAAATCCCAAATTTTCCCAAAATTCCCATTTTTCACCCCAAATTTCCCACCTGGCGGTGAGCAGCTCCGCGCTGGCCCAGCCCAGCGCCGCCACCAGGATCCTGAGCTCGCCCCGGCCCCCGCCCCGGCCCAGCGCCAGCTGCAGCCCCCCGAGGTCGGCGACGTCAACGGTGGCACGCAGGAATTCCTGGGAAAATCCAAAATTTGGGAAAAATCGGGAAATTTGGGAGAAAATTCGGGAAAAAACGGTGAAAAAATGGGAAAAAAACGGCCAAAAAATGGCGGAAATATGGGGGGAAATGGGGGAAAAGAGAGGAAAAAATCGGAATTTTGGGGGATTTTTTAAGGGAAATTTTGGGGATGTTTTGAGAATTTTTTGGGGATTTTTTGGGGATTTATTGGGGATATTCTGAGGGAATTTTTTGGGATTTTTTTGGGAAATTTTGGGGCAATTTCAGGGGAGGATTTTGAGGGGATCTGGAGGAGCTGCAGCCCCCCGAGATCGGCGACGTCAACGGTGGCACGCAGGAATTCCTGGGAAAATCCAAAATTTGGGAAAAATTGGGAAATTCGGGAAAAAATTCGGGAAAAAACGGTGAAAAAATGGGAAAAAACGGCCAAAAAATGGCGAAAATATGGGGGGAAAGAGAGGAAAAAATCGGAATTTTGGGGGATTTTTTGGGGGATTTTTGAAGGGAAATTTTGGGGATGTTTTGAGAATTTTTGGGGGATTTTTTGGAGATTTTTTTGGGGATTTATTGGGGATATTCTGAGGGAATTTTTGGGGATTTTTTTTGGGATTTTTTTGGGGGATTTTGGGGCGATTTCAGGGGAGGATTTTGAGGGGATCTGGAGGAGCTGCAGCCCCCCGAGATCGGCGACGTCGACGGTGGCACGCAGGAATTCCTGGGAAAATCCAAAATTTGGGAAAAATTGGGAAATTCGGGAGAAAATTCGGGAAAAAACGGTGAAAAAATGGGAAAAAACGGCCAAAAAATGGCGGAGATATGGGGGAAAAGAGAGGAAAAAATCGGAATTTTGGGGGATTTTTTTTGGATTTTTTGGGATTTTTTAAGGGAAATTTTGGGGATGTTTTGAGAATTTTTGGGGGATTTTTGGGGATTTTTTGGGGATATTCTGAGGGAATTTTTGGGGATTTTTTTTGGATTTTTTGGGGAATTTTGGGGCAATTTAAGGAGAATTTGAGGGGATCTGGAGGAGCTGCAGCCCCCCGAGATCGGTGACGTCGACGGTGGCACGCAGGAATTCCTGGAAAAATCCAAAATTTGGGAAAAATTGGGAAATTCGGGAGAAAATTCGGGAAAAAACGGTGAAAAAATGGGAAAAAACGGCCAAAAAATGGCGGAAATATGGGGGGAAATGGGGGAAAAGAGAGGAAAAAATCGGAATTTTGGGGGATTTTTTGGGGTTTTTTTTAAGGGAAATTTTGGGGATGTTTTGAGAATTTTTGGGGGATTTTTGGCCAGAATTTGGCCCATTTTTGGGGCTCATTTTGGGCCATTTTTGGGGTGAATTTGGGCCATTTCTGGGCCCTTTCTTGGGTGAATTTTGGGCCATTTTTGAGTGAATTTTTGGCCCATTTTTGAGGTGATTTTGGCCCATTTTTGGCCCATTTTTGGGTGAATTTTGGGGTGAATTTGGACTCATTTTTGGGCCATTTTTGGGGTGATTTTGGCCCATTTTGGGGTGAATTTTGGGCCATTTTTGGGCTGAATTTTGGCCCATTTTTGGGCGATTTTGGCCCATTTTTGGGGTGAATTTGGGGGATTTCGGGCCCATTTTTGGGGTGAATTTTGGTCCATTTCTGGCCCATTTTGGGGTGAATTTCAGGATTTCGGGGCCATTTTTGGGGTGAATTTTGGGCCATTTTTGGTGTGATTTTGGCCCATTTTTGGCCCATTTTGGGGTGAATTTTGGGGTGAATTTTGGCCCATTTTGGGGTGAATTTTGGGGATTTCGGGGCCATTTTTGGGGTGAATTTGGGGATTTCGGGGCCATTTTTGGGGTGAATTTTGGGGATTTTGGGCCCATTTTTGGGGTGAATTTTGGTTCATTTTTGGGCTCATTTTGGGTGAATTTTGGGCCATTTTTGGGCTCATTTGGGACCATTTTTGGGCCATTTTTGGATGAATTTTGGGCCATTTTTGGGTGAATTTTGGCCCATTTTGGGGGTGAATTTTGGACCATTTCTGGGCCATTTTTGGGCTTATTTTGGGTGAATTTTGGGCCATTTTGGGGTGAATTTTGGGCTCATTTTAGACCATTTTTGTGGTGAATTTGAGCCATTTTGGGCCATTTTTGGGTGAATTTTTGGCCATTTTTGGGGTGAATTTTGAGCCATTTTTTGGGCTCATTTTGGGCCATTTTTGGCCTCATTTTTGGGCTCATTTTGGGTGAATTTTGGGCCATTTTTGGGGTGAATTTTGGCCCATTTTTGGCCCATTTTCGGACTCATTTTGGGCCATTTTTGGGTGAATTTTGGCCCATTTTTGGCCCATTTTGGGGTGAATTTTGGGGATTTCGGGGCCATTTTTG